>BJCO01468062.1:0-10782 GCA_018326465.1 Flaveria floridana | reverse complement strand
ATCATCGTTTCTTGAATATTGCAATGATATGTCTCTCCTAATTCTTTGGGTTCATATTTTTAAAATACTTCCATGCACATGTTTTCTTCAGTTATGAAAACATAAAAATCTATTTGTATTTATATTTTCTTTATATTATAATGTGTATCAAATTTGATATATTATTTTTAAGAAATCAATCACTAATTATGATATCAAGATGACAAGTGATTAGATTATACTTTACTTATAGAAAAAACATACTAATCATTATGTATTAAGTTTAAATGAATCTAAATATATGACTGGAATGATATTTACAAAGGTATTAGTATAATATAAACAAGTCGAGTCGAGTTCAGGCATATGACTTCGTTTTTTACGTAATGTTTCGAATATAAGCTCCAAAATTTGCTCGGTCACCGATCACAAAAGTCCGCTGCGAAGCGCGGGGCCTTTTACTAGTTAGTTTATAATGTTTGAATATAGTTAAAAGGGGTTCATGTGATCCTCATCGGATTGAAGAAATGCTTTCATAAGTTGACCTAAATTACCTTTGGATAGTACGTAAATTCTCATTCATCATTATCAAAGAAATAGGATTTTATTTTTTCTGAGCGCTTATTTGAATCAAATTAAGATTATTCGAATCAAAATTTTCCTATTTTATTTGTATTACAACTATAATCAAATTTAAAAAAGGTTCACATTATTCGTTTCTTACTCGATTTCCAATCGAATTCAAATCTATTCGAATAAACAGAAGGAAAAACTAGATGAATACTTTTCTAATATTATAAACAATCTAATTCGATGCAAATTATTTTTTGTCGAATTAGACCGAACCTTCTAGTCAGACAAGGGAAATTATTTCAAGATTCTCATGTTTTTTATTCAAATCTCATTTGTTTATTAGTTTTGGCTCCACATGTTATTTACATAAAGCTTAATATCCTATATATTAAAAGGGAGAAAAGTTCAAATACAAAGGGAACATTATGTAAAAAGTGTGAGAAGCAATCGGTGAGTGACATGTGGCATATTTTTAAAAATGGAATGAGGGGTATTTTAGAAAGTCTAATTTATTAATATGAAAGTGTGGGATATATTGACTTTTTCTGTACGATTGAGGTTTTCAAACGATCAAACGATCGAATTCATCTTACATCAATTTCAATCGTTGAAGATTTAAACGTATGAAGTTTCAGCTTACACCAATTTCAATCGTTGAAGATTCAAACGATTGAATTCATCTGTTGAAGATTGCTTTACATCAATTACTTCGCCGATGTCGACGACTGATCATCAGTTTGGTACGTATGAAGACGATTATATACTGTAATTGAAATAGTATGTTAATTTTCGTACTGTAATTTTGTCGTTTGGATCATCATTGTGTCTATATTGTCTGATTTCTGTGAATTTTGTTATTGATTGACATCATTATTGTGTCATAGGTATCATCATTGTGTTATAGATATCATCATTGTGTCTTTTTGTTCGTCATTATGTCTTTTGTATTGTCATTGTGTCTGAATAAAACAGTTATTGTGTCTATACTGTTAGATTACTCTGGACATTATCAATATGTTGTTGAACATATTTTATAAATATCAGGTGAGTCTCTATATGTTGTGTCTTTTATGCTGTTGTGTTTGTTATATGAATTTTGTTATTGATTGACATCATCATTGTGTCTTAGATATCATAATTGTGTCTTTTTGTTCATCATTGTGTCTTTTGTATTATCATTGTGTCTAAATAAAACAAATATTGTTAATCAATTGGTTACGAACAAAGACGAGTTGTGTTTTTATCTTGATTATTTGAATAGTTACAAGTCTAAGGCTGATGAAGTTTAAATGGTCGCCCCACCTCCAAGCAGGAGAGATAGGTTTGCAGAGTTAACTGGAGGGAGCGAACGAAATGAAGCAAAATTCCGTATACCTGTTAAGCAAAAGACAAAAGGTAGGTCGAAAAGAATGAAGTCAGCTCATGAGTTAGCTATCGAACAAGCAGGAAAAAAGTTGAGAAATTATGGGTTTTGCAAACAACCTGGTCACATTATACGCAATTCCAGTTTATATCTTCAAAGCATTAAGAATAAACAAGCTTCAAGCACCTCAACAGTTGATTCTATACCTATTCAAGAATAGGATTCATTATGTTATAAGATTAATGTGCCATTATATTCATTGTGTCATTGTATTCATTGTGTCATAAGACTCATTGTGTCATATTTGAAGAGTTTTGTTTACGTTTGATTTTGACGATAAAAACAAGTTACCAAAATACTATTGTGTAATGTAAAGCAACATATAGCAACAAATATTAACATGCCAACACATAGCAAAATATAACAACATGTCAACATACCAAATTACTATTGTTTCAAATTAACATTGTGTAAAACTATCATTGTGTCAAACTAGCATTGTGTCAAACAACCATTGTGTCAAACAATTATTGTGTCAAACAACCATTGTGTCAAACAACCATTGTGTCAAACAACCATTGTGTCAAACAATTATTGTGTCAAACAACCATTGTGTCAAACAACCATTGTGTCAAACAATCATATATTGTGTCAAATTACTTTTTTGCCCCTCCACCTGTTAGCAGTTTTCCACTTATTTACATGTTTGCCATCGCGTTTTTTTGAATCATTGATCTATTTTAATGAGTTGATCTAATGGCCAGAATTACTTCTCACCCTTTTTAGAATATATAGCATTTGTAGCATATCCTCTCCCATTAAAAGGTAAGATCTTAGCTACAATAACTTTAGTGATTTAGCAACCAATCAAGGGCTGTCATGGTAGTCTCTTGGTTATTTTTTTGGGAAAATTAAAAACATATTTGGGCTAAATAAATATGGAATGGATGTATTAGACAAAATTGAGACTTGATCGAGTGTTAACACTTAACACATTGCGATATTAATCACTACTAGTAGGTGTGAGTTCGAGTACCAATCCTGCAATCCACCCAATTATATGGTCTTTTTAACAAACTATTTCCTTTTCTTTTCCAAGAACCATTTTGTTTTGTTTTTTTTATTTTGAGTTTTTGTTGAAAATCGACAACAGACAAATGTAAACGAGTGAAGAAAGTTTCTGATGAACTATGTTGGAAAATGGATGAAAAATGAGTTTTTTTCACCAAGGATGAAAATTGATTTTCCATCAAGTTTTGAACAAATATAAGTGTATGAAAATGAGGTTGATGTACTTATATTCTTATGGGTTTGTGTTTTATCATGTGAGAGCTTCACAACAAAACAAACCTTGTCAAAAACATAAATTTGATAAATGAGATATCAATGCTCAAAGTTGTGTATTTGAAGCCAATAAAGTTGTTAGTTTCTACTAAGGGCTTTACCGAGATTCGGTCTTACCTAGGACCAATGGCTTTCTAATGAACTAACTAAGACCAAGTTTCTACTGACTAAGTTTTCATCAAACTAATCTCTATTAGACAATATTATTAGGGTTATTAGTATGAGCCCACGGGCCCAGTCAGGCTTTAGTGTTAACATTATATTCTCTATATATTGTAACCAAATCTATCAATAATATCAATTCAGTCTTTTACCATGGCGACCGTAGTCGTTGGTGATGTCTCAAGGCTAGCAAGCGTCACTCTTTTGGATCCATAGATCAAGAGATGACATAAGTAGGTATAAATAAAAAAAGAAAGCAAGACCGGTGACAGTGGTCAGTTGGCGGTCTCTTGGATCCGTAGATTTAAAAATAATAGAAATATTTAATCAAACCGTAGTTTGAGATCAGTGGCCGTGGACCGTGATCCTTGATGCGGCTAAAGCACCGATAAACGAAAACATAGTGATCGCTGCAAATTGGAAGCCATAATCCAGAAACAAACCAAGAGAATGGATGTGAACAAACCAAGAGAACGGATATGGGTAATAGGTTTGAATACTCAACCGATAACAAAGCTTTATTTAACATAAAGTAGAAAATAGATAAGAAACGAAACAGAAGACAAAGGTGGGACAGGGCAGCGGCGATGGCGGCACACCGCCTTGTTTAGGGTTTGAACTCGGTGGCGATGACTAGGGTTTTCTATGTTTTTGTGGTGGTGCAGCAGAGAAAAAGTTAACCAGAACCTTAAGGCTCTGATACCATGTAAGGTGATAAAAGACTGAATTGATATTATTGATAGGTTTGATTACAATATATAGAGAATATAATGCAAACCTTAAAACCTAACTGAGTCCGTGTGCTCATACTAATAATCTTAATAATATTGTCTAATAATCTCTACCGAGGTTTAGAGCTAGACAGTTTGACTCAGCAATTTCAAAAACCTTTTCATCAGTTTCAACTAGGTTTTAAACCAAACCACAAAAGAGAGGTCTTAAAGATGCATAATACACATGATGCATACTCTCCTCTGCCATGGGTTGGGTTGTACTAATTCAAGATGATATCAGTCTTTTGTAAACCACCGTTTTTGGGGGTTGAACACACATATCTCAGGAAATAAGTTGGTCCCACCAAAAAAACCGATTCAATCGGTTAACATATCGACACAGGGCTCTCGTTTTCAATGGTCATTGGTCTCACAATGAGAGAGAATGGTTGAATAGATGATCAAGGTCCTATCCAAGAAAAAGATTGCCTAACCTCTGTATGCATGCTAAATCAACATCTGTAAACACTAACAGTTGTTTCGTTGCAAGGTTGTATAAGTTTTATACTTACATTAACCGACTGTAATAAGATATGGGCGACTTCCACAGCTCCATTCATAAGATCATCGATTTAATTTCTATATACTTCCTGAATATACAACTCTAGATAACTTTATACAACATTATAAATGGGATGTTGTTTGAGACCAAACTAAGGTACTGGGGCGTAAACATAAAACACTTGCAGGAGTACCATTTTTATGGTGAACCAGCGATTACCTTGTAGTCGCACCCTAAATTTCACAAGACTCTGAACGGCCAAATACAGCATAACGGTTATCTGCAATGTTTTCATACACAAAATCCCTTATGAACCTGCAGCAACAATAAAAAAGGATAAGAAGAAAAATGGGTCATTAATCATTTTCATAGTAGAAGGAAGCCATAAGATATCAGTAAGAATAAGGCCTCACAAAGGTACAAATTGAAGAAAGAAGGCTAGTTGGGGGAAGGGTAAGTCAATGTACTCCATGATCTTCAACACAGCTTCTGACTTGATGTATGATCTGAAACACACCAAAGTCCTTGTTTAACGGGTTGACTTGGGTCGTGTTTTCAATTAATGTATAAATTTACCTATTCTTCTCTACGAGCACAACACTTGAAATATCATCAGGAGCTCTTCCAGACCTTCTTAATAGATTCTTGCCAGCATCGCTTTGTAGGGCTTCAAACCTTATTCTCCTGAGATCGAACGCATGTTATTGTATCAGAACTGCTTTATTAATTATAGTTTTACCAAACATAATAAATAAACAAAAATACAAGTTCGTTCTACTAGTTTGATGACTCTAACAGAGAATCTTAGGACGCTGCGATGGGTTTTCTCCAACAAGACATGATAGAAAAACTTAGAAGTGCTCATTTTGGACCACTGTAACCAATTTTAAACCTGTTGCAGATTTTTCTTTTTGTAAGTTACTCGCAAGAAAAGTTTTCCATTACTCGAAGTCTCGAACCAATGACCATCTCATGATTTTCATCCCCAAGTTACTCCAAACCAAATACAAACAAATAAAGAAAATGGATTAAAAGAAATTAAAAGAGACCATCTAATGAAGCACAAAGCAGTGAAGTACAGAAGAATGTGAAGAGAAACCTTTGACGATCATTATCACGTACAAACTTCACACCTCCATTACATAAGTTGCACACACCTATGAAAACAGAACAATTTGTTTACTTAGTCATATCCTTGTAAGTTATAACCCTTCCCACACATTGTTCATAACTGATTGCATCCTTTATATCAGAAACAAAAACATGGCATAATAGCAATGTCCACGAAGCCTTGCTTATCTGCTATTACCACTGTCATGATGATTTATAGCTATGAAATATACTAAGATAAACCTAAGTATTAGCTTCCTAATTATTGTCAGTAGAGAAAAGAAACCGCCCTATCGTCACGCTAAAATTGTGGCACAAAAAGGTTTACTTAGCACATGTCCAAGTGTCATACAAGAGCTAAACAAATCAATCCATGACATTATCCCTAAGTTCTCAGTTTACTTAATGAGAAAAGAGAAAGAAAACTATTTCTTTTATTTTCTCTTTTTCTTTTTTCTTTCTTTTCTTTTCTCTCCACTTCCTTCCAATTTGAAAGGATTAATTTTAGCATTCATTTTCCTTTAATTTCTCTTCTTTATCCTCTTAAATGAACTCAAGAACACAATTTTTTTACTTTCCTTTCATTTCTTTCCAATTAAAAAAAACTCTATAATACAACTGATATTTTTCTTTCCTTCCAATTCCCTTCTTTTTCTCCAGTAATAAACTCGGAAACACAGTCAAGTCCAGAATCGACATAAAAAACAAGAACAATTGGGTAACTTACAATGATTTACTATAACCAAGAAAACCTCATTCAAAAAACTTAGTTACAACTCATACATAACCGTAAACCTTAGGTATGTATTTATAGACTAAAACTAAACCCTATTAGGATCTAACCAACTTGTTAAAGTCCTACTTAACTACAGTACTACTCTTGAGCAGCTCTAAAGGAGGGGGGGGGGGCACTGAGGTAAGGGTGTTGATCGGGTTTTTTAATCGGGTTTCGGGTTCGTCCAGTCGGGTTCATCGGGTTTTTTGATGTTGGAATCCTACCCGAATACCGACCCGGATAAAGCTCGGGTTTATCGGTAATCGGGTTTATTCGGGTAGTTTCATTCGGTAATCGGGTTCCTAAATGGGCTATTAATTGGGGTGTTAATCAAATTATACTTCTAGGTTTTTAACGTTTAATTTATCCTAAACAAAAATTTTCTAAACAACAAAATCAATTTATCTCAATTGAAAATTAATAATGATAATAAATAGAACCTAGAGAAAAATAGAATTCAAATTTGATAAAGATGTAATCATAATACGAATATATGAAAACTATATATAAAATTTTTTGATTGTATTCTCTTATTCGGGTTAATCGGGTTGACCCGAATAAGAGAAAAACGTATTCAATTACCGACCCAAAAGAGTTTATCGGGTTCGGGTTTACTTTTTAATCGGGTTCGGGTTTGTCGGGTACTATTTTAGTCGGGTTCGGATTGAGTCAAGTCGGGTTCGGTATTCGGGTTCGGGTAAAAATGACACCTCTACACTGAGGACCCAATCTTGCCGGAGGCCCAAAATTTTTATATATTTTTATATTGTATATGTATGTATAAATTGTTTTTAAGTATTGGCTATTAAAAAACCCAATAGCAATTTAATTGTTTTGACCTATATATTGAAACTTAGGACCTATCAACATTTTAATTAATTTAGTTTCACTATCATTTATCCAATCTAAACCCATTTAAAAAACACTAGTATAGTATCACGATTCACAAAAATAAGTAATTTTAGATTATTTTGCTACTTTTGTTTATTGGTATAGCATTTACTATCGTATTATAATTTTTGCATACGATTAACTTTTATTATAGGGGCTCATTTTTTTCATTCGCTCACGACCTAAATTTTTTCGAAGATTTTCGAGACCAACCCCTGATACTACTTAATAAAAATAGGATTTTAACCTAACTTGACGACTTGTGATTCGGATTAGAAATTACAGCCAAGACCCGACATATGTTATCTTTTTTTTCTAACGACAAATTAGTTGTTACCATCACCATGTTAGTAATTATTCGTCAAAGTCTTTAACCCTACACTATCACAGCATATCTTATCTGAACATGATAATATGACGCTCAAGTCAATGATTAATTTTCATGTAACTAAGCCATCAACTAATCAAATTAACATATAATCTATAATAAAAGAAGCTTTTTATAAGACAAGTATCATCATTCTAACATATCAAAAGACACGTGTCATTATTTTAACATATCAAAAAAATAATTTTACTGCCTCGTAATAAATAAATATGAAAATTTTAAAAACAATCAATTTGACTTTCCTTTTTCACGAAAATATGTTAAAATAAATATATTTATATTTATGTTTATTGTCTATCTCATATTAAATGGTAATTATTGTAAATAAGTAAACTAAACTATTAAACATCTAAAATATAAATAGTATTATTTTAATAATTTTTAATACATACTAAATTATATAATTTTAGACATATTTTATCTTTAAATATAAAGTAATAATTTATAATTTCATTCTTTGTTATAATTTTTAGATACTCATTATATTTTTATTTCACTAATATCTAATAACATCTAGAAATTAAAATATTATAAAACTAATAATTTTAATATATTTTATTTATTTTATTTATGTGATACATGCACTTTAACCTAGTTGATTATATAAACAAAGCGTCAAAACAGTATATGATTTAGCCATAGGGTTATGGTATTACCGTCAAACAGCATGATAGGTCTAGTATCTTGTTCAAAGAAGCTTGATGTCGCCTCCACCCAATCCACGGCGTCGCCGCCGCCGCGCGGCGGAGAAGATACGGTGGCTACGATTGACGATCGATGGCGACCGGTGGATCTAAATGTTGGTGGTAAGACGCTGAACCGTGCGACGGGAGCTGCTATCATCGTTGCTACTTTCTGTTTGTTTTTTACTTTTTTCAGTTGGAAGAAATTATTTGAACGAAATTATGACAAATGAATATGTTTTGTGGGACTTGAGATGCCCACGTGGAGTTTCGTATGACCTGTAATTATTATTATTATTCAATAAAATTCTGGAAACTTGAGTTTCTAGCTGTGATTCGCTGCGGGTTTGAACTTTGAAACACGGGTCCGATTCAAGGGAGGGGCGAGAGACGATTATCTAGGGGCTAGTCTCTCAAGAGGCTAAAATTTTTTAGAATTTTTATATATTATGTGTATGTATATAGCTAAAGGATCAAAAGAAAATCAACAAGTTATGAGAGAATATAGAAAATCATCTCAAAGCAATTACAAAGTTTTGTAAATAATTTATTTTTTTAATGTCTATAGTGTATTTGAGTTAATTATGACTTCATTGTTTTAGATGATGATATGTTTTTCAATTTAAATCCGACGGAACGAATTTTGAGTTACGTATATATAACTATAAGTTACATATACGTAATTTTTTGGTTTTATCATGTTTCACATAACTTGAGATTTTCTCATTAAACATTTCTTATGTATATATATTTTTAACTATATTATATATAATTGACCATTTAAACGCTTTAAATTAGCTTATTTTACCAAAATATTATTTTGGGTCAAACCATTTAACATATTTAATTAAACCATCATATATACAAAAACAATTTAAAGCCAATTATATTTTTTTTCAATTGGAGTTCATTTTTTAGCTCGCCCCAAATCCATAGACCCCAGCACTGGCCCCGTCGAAAAGTATACAAGACGGTACATCAAGTTGTAATGTTTGTTTTCGTGAGTTGTGGATTACTATTCATCCATGAAAGAAATTCAAAGTGTAAACTAAACAAAAAATAACTAAATCTTAAAGAAAACATGTATAACATGTAAAGTGAAAAGCTAAGCAAGGAATAAACGAGAATCCCATCTAAATATAGAGATCTTAGAATCACTCTCACGAAACCACTATGGTGAAATTAGCATCATCTTTGATATAATATATAACTTAGTTGCTGAACAACATGCTTGGTTGATTCATCATATTGTTTTAGGAGCGACTCATGTTTCCAATTGTTTTCAAACATAATCTTTTGAAGAACACTTATACATTACAAACTATAGTGTATTTAATCTCCTTAGGACCTTAGCTAGTAATAGGGGCGGACCTATTAAGGGGGGAGGGGTACCCCTCAAATTTTTACGCGTAGTGTAAAAAAAATTATATAGAAATTTTTTTTTTTGGTTTTACGTTACCCCTGAGAAAATTTTACGTTACCTCTAAAAAAAATTTATACTAAAAAGTTTATAGGAAATTTTAAATTTTATAAAAATTAGTGTAATATTTTATTAAAAATATTACCTTTTATAAAAATATTAGAAACCCCAATTCAATTTGACCCACTTAAAAAACCCAACCCAATTCAATTCAATTTAACCCATTGACCATTGACCCACTTAAAAAACCCAACCCCTCCCAATCGGTCCCTCAATCGCCCCCCCCCCAATCGCAGTCGCAGATTGCATTGCTGCTGCCTGCTGCCTCACTGTTGTCACACCCTTAATTTTCACAAACGAGATAGTATCGTTAGGCGTGTGACTTCCAGGATCTCAGCCACTAGTTACACCAAACGACACGTTATTTATAAAACAAAATTTATTTTTTAATGTTTGAAATTACCAAAGACCGAGTTATTAACGTAAACATAATAGAAGTTACGGAAGCATAATAAATCTTAAATCTTTAAATGGCGCAACATGCGCAAACCAAATAAATGAAATTCATTGAAAAGTTTTAATTAAATCATGTGTGCCGTTGAATGCATGAATGATATGATCCTAAGCGTGCGCGTCTTGTGAACCTGAAAGAAACATGCTAAAGTGTCAACACAAGGTTGGTGAGTTCATAGGTTTTGATAAACAGAACATAAAGTAAACCGATACAGTAAACAAAGTAATATCAGTAAATAGCTAGTCTACTTAACCAGTTACTAAGTGTATGAAGTTCGCAACCGAAGCTGACAATGTAAATGAACG
>BJCO01468057.1:0-10787 GCA_018326465.1 Flaveria floridana | reverse complement strand
CCAAATGGGTCAAACATACACTTTTTCAAAAATAGGGTTTATATGTGATCCAGCCCCAAAATCGTTTGAAAACATGTAAATGAGGGGTTCTAGAACTCACAATAACAGGTAGGAGTTGAAGAGCTTCGTCTTGACTAGCTTTTCGACAAATCTTGAGCCCGGGTCAGCACTTTCTCTCTTTCTTTCTCTGCTCTCTCTCGCTCTCTGCTCTTCCCGACTGAAAAGTGTAAGTGTTGGGAGGAGAAGAGAGCTGCTCCCCTTTTATAGGTACAGCTCAGTCGCTCGGTGTCCAGGGGCGACTGGACCCTCAGTCGCATGAACACCATGCGACTGGACCTTCAGTCGCATGAGTTCTGTGCGGTTCATCATTCGTTCGTGCGATTGAACTCCAGTCGTACGGTTGAGCTTCAATCGTTCGAGTATCGTGCGATTGAACCTCCAGTCGCATGAATTCCATGCGACTGAGACTCAGTCGCATATCACTTCAAAAGTCAAACTTCCGGGTGTTACAATCCCCAATTATTACATCTACAATCTTCTTTAGAGACTGAATATTAGTTCCAAATAACTATAATTATAGTATGTTGAAGACTGATTTTTAGTGTCCAGTACATTTCTTACAATGAAGTAATCCACATAAAATAATTAGAGATTGTAAATCAATTATTAATCATCTCCCATTCCAAAAACCATAACAGACTAAATTTTAGTCCCTAATTCAATATGCATTTTGAATATTAAGAACTAATTTTTAGTCTTTAATATATGCCTTATTTATTAGAGACTTATTATCAGTTACTCAAATAATAAAACCATTTAGGTATCCTATTTGGGACTGAAATTCAGTTACCATCAAACTTCCCTCCAAAAACTCTTATTGTGTATGTGTATTTGAGACTGAAATTTAGTCTTCAATACGTTGTCTAGTTTTGGGGACTGATTATCAGTTACTTACATTGGGCATACAAAATTCAATCTCAAATAACATTTGTAACTGATAAATTAGTCTTCAATACTATGTATCTGAGACTAATAAATCAGTCTCTAATAATTTAGTTCTTAATAGTCACTTTTCTTGTAGTGTTTGCATGGAGAGATACTCTGTCGAATGAATCCTTTATCCATTAACTCCTGCAGTTGATCCATGATTTCCTTCATCTCAATTGGAGCTAATCGATACGGTACCTTGGCAACGGGTTGAGCACCGGGTATCAGATCAATCTGAAACTCAATCTCACAGTCCGATGACACACCAGGTAAATCTTCTGGGAACACGTCCGGAAAGTCACGAACAACTGGTACATCCGGAAACTGTGGTACCAACACATCCACATCTTTAACGTAGGTCAGGTAGGCACTACATCCACGCCTCATGTACTTCCCTGCCACAGCCATCGAAATCACCTTTGGAACCGTAGTGACGCGATCACCGTAGACCGTCACCAAACTTCCATCAGGCGCAATTAATTGAATCATCTTCTTGCAACACACGATGTTTGCTTTATAGGTTGCTAACTAATCCATCCCTAGTACTACATCGAATCCGCCTATGGGCATCAAAAACAGCTTAGCAGAAAACCTATGGCCTTCTAATTCTATGTCGCAGTCTTCTATCACATCAGAGATACTAGGGGACTTACCAGTCGCAGTTTCTATGTCGAATAGCTTATTAATACTTATACTACTAACAGGTAGTTTAGCACAGAAAGCAGTAGAAATAAAACTCCTACTACCACCAGAATCAAATAACACAGAGGCACAAGTTTGGTTTACTAGAAGCATACCTGACACGACATCGGGATCCTCTCTGGCCTCCTCCCGCATCATCGTGAAGGCTCTAGCACTCGCCCTCTGTCCTCCTTCCTCTAGCTTCTTCTTCATCCCAGAACTCTCGACCCGTGGCTTCTTGCAGTCCCTGCTCACATGGCCTTCCTCGCCACAGTTATAACACCGTATAACTCCACACATCTTCGCCACATGATCGGGCTTCCCATACTTGAAGCACACATTCAATCCCCACTTACACTCACTGGAGTGCTCTCTCCCATACTTACTACACTTATTTATCCCTGAACTAGATGACCCCACTCTACGGTCATCCATTTTCATCCTCTTGTTGTTTGGAGTGAAACCACCACGTCCAAACCTTTTCCCACTCCAGTTCCTGTCACCACCACCTGTCTTCTTCACCTCAACCACCGCCACTTCTCTCTCGTCGTATAACCTCCCAGCCAGATCTACTGCCGACCTAAAGGTGCTTGGTCGGGCAGCAATCAAATGCCTGCGAACATAAGCTGGCAATCCTTGGATATACTTCTTGATCTTCTTCGACACCGGCATCACTTGATCCGGTACTAGCCTCGCCATCTCGTTAAACTTGGTGGTATACTATTGGTGTGTCATAGTTCCCTCCTACAGCTGCAGGAACTCCCTCTCAATCTTGTGTAATTCTCTATGAGGACAGAACTTCTCGATCACTAGCTTCTTTAGCTCTCTCTATCTCATCCTCCCAATGGCCTTGCTGTCCTCAGCTTGGACAACATTTTCCCACCAACTCAGAGCCGAGTCAACAAAAGAATGAGTGGCAAACTTCACCTTCAGACCTTCCCTCCACTCACTAATCTCCAATAGTGCCTCCATCTCCCTCACCCAGCGGTGAGCAGCAGCAGCATTGCCATTGCCATCAAAAATCAGGGGCTTGCATCTTTGAAATGCCCCATAGTTACAGCCTCGTGAAGTCTCCTGCACTTCTTCTTCCTCCTCTTCCTCACTTGAGACAACCGTCTCAGTCCCTAGCTGTTCTCCTTCTTCTCTCCCACTGGTTTCTCTCATTTCATCCTCCCTCACAGCCTTAATCACTTCAATCACTACAGACGGTAGAATTGTCTGCATGACTTGATGAACTTCCTCCATTACTGCCTCTTTCATCGAGGCCCTTAAGTTCGTGCTCTCATAGACGCCCTCATGCTAATGAACCTCAGGATCTGCAGGGGTTGTCTCTGCATCTCTACCCCTGTTCCTTGTGACACGCAGCTCAGCACCACTTCCACCCCGTGCTCCACCTCTAGAAGCGTTAGAAGATCTACCTCCAGCCATCTCTAAACACTATAAGATTCAAACACTAATACAGTCATTCAAGGTAATGGCTCAATTTATGTTGAGTATAGTAAGTCCCTAATTACAGTGGCCAATTATGATTAGCCACACTTTACTCTTCACACCCTAAACATTTCCTATCCTGACTACATTAGTATCTAAATCTACTATGAACACATAAGTCAAATAGCACACGCACATAATACCGATTAACTTTAAGAAAAGAAATACCTGATGGCACGTAGCTACTCGGGCTGGCATCCCTACCTTCCTCCCATTTTCAGTTTAAGATTAGGTTTTGAAAATATTTACCCAATTCTCTTAAACTTTGGCTCTGATACCAAACTATAAGGCCCCGTTCCCGGAGA
Organism: Flaveria floridana; assembly: GCA_018326465.1. Classification (NCBI taxonomy): domain Eukaryota; kingdom Viridiplantae; phylum Streptophyta; class Magnoliopsida; order Asterales; family Asteraceae; genus Flaveria; species Flaveria floridana. The sequence goes on along the minus strand of BJCO01468057.1, from coordinate 7,323 downwards.
CCTCACAGTTGGTCATTCATAGCACTAAACATACATAATACTATACATTTCATAAAACATTGCAGTGCAATTTTATTAACAAAAGTCATTCATTTTATTAATAATTACTGTTGTTATGCAATACAATATTGTTATACTACAAAAGAACATATCCGTTAATTGTATTACAAAACAACAATAATAATATGCGTGAATGGATACCAGTCTTACCCTACCAAGTAGCCTTCCCGCGTGCCATCCTCAGCAACCATTACCTGCCAACTGAAAATGCATAAAAGTCAGTGTTGCTGAGTGAGTTCTAGTTTTAATGTATTAAGATACTTTATACATTTCATATATGAAAATACTCTTTTCATTAAAATACTTTCTTTACTTTCGTACGTAATCATTCATCATACATACAACAAGGTATAACCTTATTCATCATTCATTATCACACGTATTCATTTGTTTCGTACTTTATCATTTTGTTCATTTCGTACTTTATCATTTCATTCATTTCATACTTTGTCATTTCGTTCGTTTCATGCTTATCTTTATCTTTCACTGATTCTAGATCCTGTCAAGCTTTTCCCCCATCGTGGCCCGAAGCCACCATTCCGGGCACAGAGCCTCATTACTATCTGGCACAAAGCCGTATCATATCTTGGCACAAAGCCATATCATATCCGAGGTCGAATGACAAGGATCCTGTTTCGTACTATGGATCAGTCAGGGTTACTGATCCCTTGTGTGTGAACCCTCATGGGTTAGCCAAAATCACATGCTATAAAACACAAAGTTGAGCTGACAACTCTTAAAGAGTTGTGATCCTCCTTGCATTCTGCTTGCAAGCCTTTCTTTCATTTGTTCTTTATGTTTCACTTTCATTATCATTAATCTTATCTTTTTCTTTAATGATAATACTTTATGTTTATAATCATAAACACACCACGTAAAGTCATACATTACATATACGTAAAGAACATAAGAACGAAGCATAATCATGCATATAATAGGCACATATAAGCCTTAGGTCAAAATAGGGACAAAACCCTAAAAATCTTATTTCTCAGAAATTCAGAAAATTTTTCTAAGTGTTAGGCGTTTTTACACTATGCAGGCGTATGAGGCCTGTTCAGGCGTTTTAGCACTATTTGGGCGCATGGCCCCATACTTAACCATTTCTCACTTGGGCGCATGTACTGTTCAGGCGCACGAGCCTACCCTTAGGCGCCTGAGCAAAATCTTAGGTGCGTGAGCACTATTGGAGCGCATCACCCCTATACTTAGGCGTTTCAGCAAACACTTAGGCGCATAAACTATTGTCCGGGCGCATCAGCATGCACTTAGTATTTCTAAAGCATTTTCTAGGTGCATGGGCTACTTTTTGGGTGCATCAACATACACTTAGACTTTCTAAGTCATATTTTCAGGTGCATGAGCCCTATTTGGGCGCATGACCACACTTAAAACTTTCTAAGGCAAAATATCAGGCGCATGGGCCCTGTTTGGCCGCATGACCATCAACTTATATATATTTCTAATATATTTTCAGTTCCAAATGCTAATTCAACCTGTTCTAAGCTTAATATAACCACTCTAAACATCATCCAAGCATTAACAACCATAAGACATCTAAACTCATACACATATACATACGGTTATATACATCACAATTATAAAAATAGTTTTACATGCATTTTCAGCCCCAAAATCTTTAAAAACATACAAAATACGGGGTCTAGAAACTCACCTAGGATGCTTCCACGTTCAACCTCCTCAACTTGAACTTTTCAAAGATTTTCTAACACCTATGCATGTCAAAAACACATAACCGAACACATGTACACATATAAGAACATGCAGAAATCGGTTTCGTGGTTAGAAATCTGTAAAAACCGAACCAATTATGCTAAATTTGCTTACCTTGACTGAATTCAGCTTCTTTCTCTCTCTAAATGTCGAAGATCTTTCTGCTTTCTCTCTTAGTATGTCGAAGCAGTTGGTGTACCGAAGTTGTGGGCGACCATGCCCACTTTAAACAAAATAATAATATTATTTTGTTATTTTTACACTTTTAACCCCTCTACTTATGCTTATTTTCTTTTCTTGCAAAATACCTTTCTTTTCTTTTTCTCATTTCTTTTCTTTTCTTTTAAATGGCAAAATTTCCAGGCGTTACAGAAACCTATTCCCTAACAGGATAAAGCGTTCGTTTAGTTTGATTGAGTCGGATTTGGTGGCTTTGGGGTAGTTGGAGGACCATCACAATTAACGGCAGGGATTCTCAATTTTTAAAAAGAAATTAATACATTTGGTTCATGTAGTTGACAAATGTACAATTTAATGTTAAAAGTTTGTAAGTTAAGGTTTGAGAAATTATGTTTGATGCTTGTGATTTTCAAAGGTACTATTTCATGGAAAAGTTTTTAATTAAACTTTCAAAAATTTACAATTTAATCCTTCAACTTAACAAAACCCTAATTTAATAATAATTTATTTTATTTTATAAAACCTTTATACACTATATAAATTTGTAAAAGTTTGCAAATTAATGATTTATTTTAAATTAATAATTAAACTCTCATAATTAATAATTAAACTTTGTAAATTTATAAAAATTATATTAAATTGAATAAATGAATTAATTATTGTATTTGAATAACCAAAATAATTAAACCTATTTAAATAATAAATGTTATCTACATAAGTGACCCAACGGGTTGGGGTTTACATTTCCAAACGGGTCAAATATTACATCAATCCAATCAAGGTTTTTAATACTAAAATTTAATGAGAATGATGAATCTAATGAATCAATCATAAAAGAAAATTTCAAAGGAGTCTATGATAATGTTACATTTGTTGATGAAAATACGTAACCTAGGACCATCATAGCTTGGGTGTCATATTCTAATTGATTTTTTTATGCTTTTAGGGACATCCGAGAAGGTCTAATAATATCTGGTATGTAAACAAGGAGTGTTTTAAACACATGACAGAAGATAGTTCCTTCTTGCATGATTTTAAGCACATCCAATGAGCTATTGTAACTTTTGGTGGAGATCCTCAAGGTGGATGAATACTGCTGAAGGGACAATGACAAATGGCCAGTTGCGCTTTGATAGAGTCAACTACAATGAACTCAAGTTCAATCTGCTAAGCGTGTCATAAATTTGTGATAAACATTATTATACTCGTTTCATAAACACCCATTGTTACATCTTAAAGCCAATATTTCAAATTCCTATAGAGTGTGTCACACCCCGAAAATTGCAGCGGAAAGTCACGTGGCGTGGTGATAATGGAAGATGGAATTATTCCAATGATTATAGTCGAACCATAACAATTAAGTAGTTGACTACCAGTAAACAAGTTTTTACATACTTTTAAAAACGAAATAAAGTGAAATTTAGATTTAGTGACTATAAACTTGTTTCGTTAAAGAAATGACAAGTTTCACATAAAAGTTCACAAACAAGTAATCAACGAACACGCTCGACCCTCCAAAGACACATTCCATTATTTCCTAACAGGGTGTACCTATAATCCTGAAAAGCATGAGAAATAATTGGTTAACATAAAGTTGGTGAGCATTCGGGTTTTTAAAACTTACAAACATTTGGTTTTCAAAAACGACATGATGTACACGAGATATAATATTCTCAATATAGACTAGCTAGGTACTATGATTAAATTTGGTCATAAGTCCATAATCAAGTCAAGAAACACGTCGTTGCCCCACAACAGTCCAAACATATAAACTCACTCGCTACAACTTGACCAGTGCGACTGGTCACGAGAGCAGGCCCTTCTAACCCGATAGATCTACCAATATAGTTTGCGGCCTCCCCGAGGTTAATGATTATGGGGATTCAGGGGCTTAACAATATACAAATATACCATTGACCCAACTTATACCTTCATAACATATATACTCCCGTTCTATCCATCATATATAAAAATAATCAATTATGTTTTTCTCCCAAAACAGTTTATATAAAACAATATTTAAAATGGGGCCGAAGAACTCACCTTCGTATGTGATCAAATAACCGATCAAAAACGTCTTGCACCGATCTATCATGATCCTAAACGTGAAAGATTTAATTAATAATTGAAAATGCATGCTCATGAGAATGCTGTCCATCTAGCTTATTTATTTTAATGGTAAAAACGCTTTTATAACTTATTACGCAAGGTTTTTAAAGAAACTCGTTGATATTTTTTAGAAAGTTTATTGTTTAGTGAATATCTTTCTTAAAAGGAATAAGACATAATAATTTTTTTATCGACTAACGTCAACCTTCAATATGTAACGCTTAATCAACTAAATATCTAACGATGTCAATAGTCCATTCTTAACTATGTTTGTTTCTTATGAAAAATTTTATATTTTCTTAATCTAACGATTTATGTTGTGAAGCTCTAATTAAAATATTTACCGATTATAGTGGTTTATTCAAGACTTTCACCAACCTTTTAATAAGTTTTGTATTTTTATTTCAAAATATCTTATTTTTTCTTTGTAGAATAATTAAAGTTATCAAAATATATTTGATCAATGGACTGTGTATTCTTTTCATAGAGTCAATATTATTTTTATGGTTTTTAATTTAGAAAGTATATCAACTAGCTTTTAAAAACACGTTAACTTGAAGTTGTTGTTTAGGCAGGACTGGTTAAGGGATGGTCAATACAATCAGTCTCACAATGAGGAGAGTGTTAGAACATTTTACAGTTTAAATAGGGAACCGGATTTAAGAACAATATGCAAAGAACACAAGCAAACAATGAGACAGAACTCAAGAACAATATATGGTTTTCAAGAATGATGTATATTAATCTCAAGTTCGTTTACAAGAGTTACAATGTATAAGTTAAATAAAATACAAGACCATGAGATACTTTATACTACATCCTACAGCCGACTATACTTGGAAAACCAGTTGGAACATTGAAAGACAACAAAATCGATGTAGAGTCAAAAGGCAGATTGCCTTTTGAGTAGTGACTATGACATGCCATAGCTCACATCCTATTATATTACAAAAAGGATAAAAGTACATAAAGTAAAAAGTTATAGACTCAGGACCTCAATGTACAGTTACAAAAGCATGGACCTTTTCACCAACTCTTGCATGTTGGTGAGTTTCAGAGTTGCTGTGGAAAGTGGGTCAGCTTTATGCAAAAGTACATCCGAGATAAGCATGTTCTTTTCTATCTTCGGAAGAAATCAGTCTTCACTTCATTTGGCTTCGGATGACTTTGTCTTTAAAGCTACGAAAGAATTCATCTTTGGCTTCGGAATATTTGGTCTTTGGATTCAGATGATTTTATACTTAGAATAATTCTTGTGTAGAGTAGAAAGCTTCCAGAGTAACTTTGGCTTCGGAATATTTTATATTTAGAATAATTCTTGTGTTATGTATAAAACTTCTAGAGCAACTTCTACTTGGTACTGAGTGCATGCATGCAGGAAGCCTTTGGTTGCTTTGGTTGTATCAGCCTTTATATAAAACCTTACAAACTCCCCCTAGGCTGATGCTACCAAAATAGAGAAGGTTGTTCATCAGTTGACAGTCCTCATTAGGATCAAGACCATTCCCTTCTTCATCATTTGATCAGGATCCTTTAGACTCTCATAGTACCCTCTCATGTTATGGAGATCATGCAGAGGTAGATCAACCATATCTTGACCACCTTGATATCTGATGACATACCATCTATCTAGATTAGTAGCAAAGGTGAAAACAAGATGGGTCTTCTAGCTGCTAGAGGTTATGCCTGAGTGGGAGTTGGTTGAGCAGCCTCTTGTTGCCCTTCCTCAGGATGCTCTGAATCATCTTAAGGTCTGGAAATGGATGCTTTTTTCTTCTTAGATACTCTCTTCATGGTCATCCTTTTCTTCCTCTGTGGAGTGTTTAACTAAGAGGGTTGGTCTTGAGTACTAGGTTATTCTGTTGTGCCTCTCTCAGTTGGGTCCTCTTCCCTCATAGGTTCAGAAGGAGAAGGAGTAGAACCCTGTTGTGGAATAGAAGATGAGGTTGGCTGAGATGCAGCTAAAGGTCCAGGTTAGGTTGTCTGTGTTGGTTCAACCTTAACCTATACCTTAAGAGGAGCTTGGCTTGGTAGAGAATACAAGTCCACAAGCTCTCCCTTTATAATCTTCTGCTTGATCGCTCTAATATGCTCATCCATAGTGGATAGAGACATTAGACCAAGCCTCCATCCGAAGGTTCCATACAATTTCAAGAAGCTCATCATCCTCTATCTGTCAGTAGACTTCATTTTGACTCTTTTGGATGATGGCTCTTGACTTTGCAGCTTCTTCCCTCATCTTTCTCTTAGTAGCCTTTTGTTCGTTGATGAACTGTTATTCTAGCTGCTTAAGATATTCAAATTCAACATATTCATATGAGAAAGGAAGAAGTACAAATGCCTAATAGAGACCTGTGGCATTCAGATGGTTGATCATATTCTGTCTGTCAGCCTCCTTGTCTACCTGAGGTTGCTCAGTAACCACAGCCTCTCTCTCAGGGCTTTCATGAACTGGGAAGAGAGTAGGAGCATGTTTGTACAACCTCTTTTGCCTTCTTTCTTCTTTAACTTTGAGGAGCAATTATGTATCCTCTGCCTCCTTCTTCTCCTTTATTAGCTCTAAGTCTGCTAGTTCATTTAGCTCTTTTAAGGGAAGAGAGATGAGTTCATCAATGTTATAGTTTCTGGTTCCCAAATAGTTCAATCTGGGAGCTGTCAACTCATCATCTTAGGTGTTTGGCCTGGGGGCTGCCCTAATTGCGGCTTCCATGAAGCCTGAGGAACCAGTTGAACTCTCTTCCCTTAGCTTCCTCTTCCTCTCTCTTTCCTCCTCCTCAATCACCTCAGATGTCATTTTCCTATCCCCTTTGTCACTCATAGGCCTTGGTTACTTAGGGTAAAGAGAGCTTTTGTCACACCCTCAATTTCCACGAACGGGGTTTTACCGTTAGGCGTGTGACATACCAGGATCTCAGACACAGTCATATCGAACGACACTATATGAATTTAAAATAAACTTTCGACTTCATTCAAATGAACATAATCAGAGTTTACAATGGTGCGGAAGCGTTTACATAACTCATAAATCCATTTCAGGACAGTTACAATAGCCATGTTTATACAAAATGTTCGATGCTGAAAATAAACTAGATGAATGCATGTCCTGAGTGCATTTCCTGAAGCGTGCCTCAATAGCTTACGCGTTCCTGTGACCTGAGAAAACATGCTAAAATGTGTCAACATAAAGTTGGTGAGTTCACAGGTTTAATTTAACAAGAAATGTATTCGTAAGCGTTTCCA
>BJCO01468056.1:0-11342 GCA_018326465.1 Flaveria floridana | reverse complement strand
GTTACCTTCAGACTTTGTCTTCAGTTGATATCTTCAGCTGATGTCTTCAACTGTTGTCTTCAGCTGTTACCTTCAGCTATTGTCTTCAGTTGATGTCTTCAGCTGTTGTCTTCAGCTGATGTCTTTAGCTGTTACCTTCAGCTGTTGTCTTCAAGAGTGTTTTGGCTGCATCAGACTTCTAGGAATCCTTACACAAGGTGAAATATATTTATTGATGAACAGTTACATTTTAATTTAATTATTATTATATCTATTCTTAAAAATTTTAATACTTAACTTTGTACTTCAAATATTTTTATTGTAATTCCAAGATATCAAAATACAACCCAATGTATGGAATATAAAATTTATAACATTTAAGAATGATCTACAAGAAAATAAATACTTGTTTATTCATAAGTCATTGCTTAATGAAAAATATTTAAAATTTAAGCATTTTGATAATAAACATATACTATGCTTAAATTCTAAAATAATTATTACAAAACGTGTTAACTTTCTAGGCTTCAGATATGGTTTTGACTTCACTATCTTTTAATCTATTTTAGATTGTTTCATTTCTCAAAATCTAGAATTGATTTGTTTTCTATTCTCAAATTAATTATAATAATTATATTATTTTTTAAATTTTTTACACTAACAATATGTAATTCATAGAGTCGATGTATATTTACATATTACCATTTAAACATAAAAAATAAATCTAAACTCAAATCTGAAATTTTGCAATATAGTATTTTCATCAGCCGTGTAGTACACGGGTCATAACCTAGTCTATTGTATACGTTAAAAGTAAAAATTTATAAAAGAAAATTGAAATTCAAATGCATTATTTTTTAAAACAATCCAAATCTTAACAAATTTAAATCCATTAAAGTTTCATGAGATGAAATGTCCATTTAATGTTCTATTTAAGAACTTTTTAAACACTAATAAAATTCTTTTAAAAATAATATTTTTTAAATAACTATTTCACCATTAAAAACTAAGCTATTTATATTTAAAATTTTTCCGTTGATAAAAATATTTTAGTAAGCTATTTATATTTAAAAAATTTCCATTGATAAAAATACTTTTTTGTTCAAACTTAAACTGCAATAGATAAAGTTAAAAGAAATAAATGATTTGATTTCAGTTTTGAACAAGTAACGAAATCTTAACAAAAAATCACACTAAAGCTTCAATTAGAACCGGGTTTTAACAATATCAAGCCTTTTAAATGATAATTAGGTTACCTTTCGGGTCTTCGATACGAATTATGTGTGTCTTTTACACTTTTTTGAGGTTTATTTTTAAGTTGGTCGTTTTGTTCCTAACAAGGATTATCACTTGCATGAGATAAAATTATCACACACTTTTCACGTGACTATAGAATATCATTCAAGGAATGACGAGAAAAATCCCGCAACAAAGCGCGGGTTGACATCCTATTTTATTTAAGGCAATAAATCTTAAAACTAAATAAATAATATGAATTAGTTCTATACTAAATGAGTCTTTTTTAAATGATGTAGCCAGAGGTTATATATCAAAATGGTATAGTTAATAAAATATTTATTAAAATAGTGTAGTTTAAAATTTTATTATTTCTCACTCTTATTTTTATTGATTACCTAAAGTGTATATTTTAAATGTTATTTAAAACCTTTAGGGATTGATATCCATAAACTTTTGGCAATGTTTTTTTATTTAAATTAATTTTTGAGTTAAGTTCGATTTTACTCATGAATTTTGAAAAAAAAATATTTTTCTTTAAAAGTTTAAATTATCAATTTTAGTACATAAGCATTATCATTTTTTTTAATTTAAGTTCAAAAGTTTCATATTTAAAGGTAAATTGGACTGAAATTAAAACAACTGATAAAATTTTTTAATTAAAATTAAAATAACTATTGAAACTTTTGAATATAAATTGATATTTTTAATATTTTAAATGAAAATAATAATTTTTATCAAACATTAGTGAGTAAAACTGAATTTAACTCCTAATCTTTTTTTAGTTTTACAGAAATAATTTTAATCTGTTCTAGAATAGTTTTATAGAAGCGGTTTTTTGAAATGTGTTAATCAATTCATTAAAATAGAAATGATTTTAATTTCTTTTAACCTTTTCTAAATCAAGACGTTATTACCTTTTTCTTTCTCAGTTACTTTTGTTTCTTTACGGTACTCGCAATGGATGATGGCGGTGTACCCGAGAGGGTACACGAATGTGCCCCCTCCTCCCTAAATAAAAATCATCCTTACTAATTATTTAGAGTTAATTACACAAAATGGTCCTTGTGATTTATCAAAACTAATACGTTTGGGTGTAAAGTGTATTTTGTAATAGGTTAGGGTATTATGTTGATGCAGATGAAAGATTATAGCTTACGCATCCAGACAGCTAAAAGACACAGAGGTCAATTACCCTGTTTATGATTTAGAACTTGCAGCAGTGGTGTTCGCATTAAAGATATAGAGACATTATTTGTATAAAACTAAGTGCACTATATTCACTTATCATAAAAATCTGAAATATTTCTTTGAGTTGAAAGATCTAAATATGAGACAGAGGAGCTGGTTGGAGCTGATAAAGGATTATGATTGTAAAATCCATTACCACCCGGGTTAAGGCAAATATGGTAGCTAATGCCCTGAGCCGAAAGGAAGGATATGAACCAATTCGAGTGAAGACGTGCCAACTGGTAGTGACCCCAGATGTTATGAGGTTGATAAGCGAAGCTCGGGTGGAAGCCTTAAAAGAACACCAAATTAAGAAAGAAAGGATGGTGGGAAGGGTCGATGATCTAGTTGATAACATATTGGGTGTGAAGGCCATTTATGGTAGGATATGGATTTCGAGGTATGGAGATTTACGAGAGAAAATTTTTGATGAAGCACACAAGACTCGCTACTCAATACACTTAGGAGCAAATAAGATGTACCATGATTTGAAGAAAGATTATTGGTGGCCCGGGATGAAGAGAGATGTGGTTGCATATGTAAATAAATGCCTAACGTGCCTACAAGTTAAGGCTGAGCACCAAAGACCTTATGGGTATGTTCAACCTTTAGAAGTACTGGAATGGAAGTGGGAACATATTACCATGGATTTTATTACTAAGTTACCGCGTACATCCAAGGGTTGATGCAATTTGGGTAATAGTAGACAGGTTGACTAAAAGTGCTCATTTCTTACCCATCAAGGAAGCAATCGGTTCAGAGACGCTCGTGGAGTTGTTCATTAGAGAGATACTTACACGGCATATATGCCTGTATTGATTGTCAGATAGAGACACACAGTTTACCTCTAAATTCTAGAGTAGGTTTAACAAAGAGATAGGGACAAGGTCGCATGTCAGTACCGCTTACCACCCGCAGACCAATGGTTAGTTCGAGAGAACAATACAGACACTAGAAGACATGCTACGAGCATGTGTTATGGACTTTGGTGGTAATTGGGATAGCCATCTACCATTAGCAGAATTTTCATTCAACAATTGTTATCATGCTAGTATCAAAATGCCTTCATATGAAATGTTGTACGGGAGATGATGCAGAACTCCACTTTGTTGGGGTGACATTGGACAAAAGGAGTTGGGAAGCTTAGAGGTTATCCATAATGGAAAAGTTAGAGAAAATCAAGGTTTCATGAGAGCTGCGAAGGATAGACAGAAATCAAACGTCGATAAAAGGAGGAGACCAATAGAATTCAAAGTACGTGACTGGGTAATGTTAAAGGTGTCACCATGAAAAGTAATTATCCGGTTTAGGAAGAGGGGGAAATTGAGTCCCAGGTTTATTGGACCATTTAAGATACTAGCACGAGTTAGGGATGTAGCTTATAGGCTGGACCTTCCAGAAGGGTTAAGTGGGATTCACCCTACCTTTCATGTGTCGCACCTGCGGAAGTGTTTAGTTGACGATGTGATGGTTGTTCCTCTCGATAATATTGAATTGGATGAAAAGCTAAACTATATGGAGCAGTCGGTTGCCATTTTGGACAGAAAGGTGAAGCAGTTAAGAAATAAAGTCATTAGACAAGTCAAGGTACAATGGAAACACCAAATGGGGTCAGATGCCACATGGGAATCCGATGAGGAAATAAGACAACAATACCCCGACCTGTTTAACGACTAGATAGATTTCGAGGAAGAAACCTAAATAAGGGGGAGACTTGTAATGCCCCGAAATATCGAAGCAATCAACTTAGTAATAACATGGTCAAGAAGGGAGATATATATATATATTTATATTTATATTTATATTTATATTTATATTTATATTTATATTTATATTTATATTTATATTTATATATATGTGGATTATGGACCTAATTGGATTGATGGATTAAGTGATAGATGGGCTTAAGAGCCTATTACCACCCCAAACAACCCTAATCAGGCACCCCAACACACACACTTGCAACCGAAGCAACAAGGATTCTAGAGAGAGGGTAGAGAGAGAAAGTGAGGAAAGAACAAGGTTGGAAGCTTGGTGGATTACGGGTTAAATACCTGAGTATTAGGGCATCAAACAATGAATAAGTAGCAAGGATTTCAGTAAGAATCATCCCCCAAACATCCTTTTTAGAACAGATCTGGAAACTAGGGTTTTGGATTAGAAAAGTTACAAGAATCACATAAAGGTCATATTTTTACATATGAAATCATGTAAAATGCTTGGAATTAGTTTCGTGGATGAAAAATCAAGGTTTTGGACGTAAAAAGTTAAGATTTTAGGTTAAAAACGGGCTGGTTCGTCATTTTTATACGTCCAGCGAAACTATGAGCCCGATCAGCGAAACTAGTAGTTCTCCCAGCGAAACTAAGAGAAGTTTTTGCTAGTGCTTAGGTTGACAGGTAGGTATTGCGAACCTAGGAAATTCCAATGAAATTTGGGTGCAACTGGCAGCGAAACTGCAGTGCGAAACTAGCAGCGAAACTGTCGTGCAAAACTGGTAGCGAAACTAATAGCGAATTTGACAGCGAAATTATCAGCGAAATTGCTGGCTAAACTGTATAGAGAATGACCTATTTGTGTGTTAACTATTACGCAGATCGTGTGACCTGATCATACGCTAGGTAACTTAGACACAAGGTTATCGACCAGGTGAGTTCTAGATACCCTTATTTACAAGTTTTCAATGTTTTAGGGCTATTATGTATAGTAAACCTAAGGTTTTCAAGGCAAAGTTTTCAAGAGGTTTTAACAAGAAAATAAATTTTCCTATAACAAAATATGCTATATAAAGTCCTTTAAATAAAATATTTCACACTACCTGGCAACCCGACCCCAACCAAGGCCGTTTCCCCTTGGACACCACTAGGGACTGCTACCCCTAGAACCCTGTTATCAGGGGCTGCCGCCCCCGAGCCCCCTGTCCCGTGGAGGGACGGTTATACGATTTATTTCTCATTGTTAATGAAATGTGAATGTATAGACTAAAAGTTTATTTCTTATCATTATATATATAACTATAGATGTAAGTGCAACTTAAAGAAATGTTATTGGGCCCACAATATGTATCTTTCTAAAGTAAAGCCTTGCAAGCAAATAACAGAGGAGGGTTGCATTCGTTGTGCCCTCATGACAGACAGTAAGGCCTGGATTGGCATGTCAGTTAAGTAAAGGCCCGAATAGGCAGGTCAGTAAGGCCTGGATTGGAATGACAAGAATGACCTGTATGGGTACGACATTAAGGCCTGGATTGGCATGTCGGTAAAGTCCTGTGTTTATCATAGGCACCGATGGTGACTGGGAAATGACGGGTAAAGAAGAGTAATAGTTAATAATTAAGTGAAAGTCTTAATAACAAAGTATTGATAAAGCAATAATCTATGTATACTAATGTTCTGTTATATGATGATTACTTTCAAAGGATAAAGTTAACATATCTTACTAAAAGTCACTTGATAAATTACACCTAGAACTCACTTAGCGAAGCTGACTTTTTATACATATTAGTTGATAGGTGAGCTGTCGGACTTGAGTTGATGTAAGCATGGATCTAGAGCTTCTTGGAAATTGAAGACTGGCATCGCTGATTCAGAAGATTGTTAAACAAACTCTTAAAGATTATTTGATATTTTAAAGACAATGTTAATGTCTTATTTGAATTATGTTGTAATGGATTGAAACTTGATGTACTTTTCCGCTGTAAATGTTCACCTAAATGAATGTTTTAAGTCAGTGTTTTGTTGTGAATGACCAGCTATGGGGCTTCCCAGGACCAGGAGCCTTACACCACGACCTTGGTCAACATCTATTTTACACCTAAACCAAAACTAAGTCCACCTCTTTTGCCCATAACAAAAACCCCGAACCCAAGTAATGTCGTCTCCCTTTACTTCCATTCAGATAACTACCACCACTAAACCACCGTCGCCACCCACCATCAACTTAGTTGCACCTTTCCTTCTCTGACCACACCACCACAACCAGATCTGAACACATCATCCCTCCCCAACTTTGTGTGATTTGTTAAAACCCTAAAACCCAAATTAAACGTTATCTAATTGAAAGTTCTTGATTAAGGAGTTGTTGGCAGCAGTGGTGGTTTATTGGAAATGAATCAGCGATGGATGGTGCCATGGTGGTGATGATGAGATGATGATGGTGAGATGGTGCTTATGATGCGATGATGAAGATGCCATTTGACGGTGTTGTTGTTTGAATTAACGAGAAGATGGTGGTGGTAAGGACGATGTGACGGGGTGGGGCCTGACGGTGAGAGCTGGCGGTGAGGCCTAACTATGGGGGCTGACGGTGGTGGCTAGGGGTGAGCAAAATCGGGTAACCTAGGATGTTTCGGGAATACCCGACCCGAGTGCCGGAAACATTCAAAAATGATAATCGAGACCGTACCTATGGGGCATCAATCGGTATTCAGGAAATTAGTAGATTGGGTATCGGGTTTTGTAGAAATAACCGTGGACCGAGAATCGCCATTGTATTTGAAGGTAAACCTACATATATTTTTCATTGTCAAATACATTTAGGTTTTAATATTACTGTATTTGAAGTTACAATAATAAATAATATAATATGACTTGCATGTTTCGAATTGTGATCCGGATATAATTTATCCTTCAAACATACAAAACTATTATAATCCTATGAAAAGTATGATGAATATTTTTGAAACAAATATATTTTTCATGAAGATATGATAAACCATAATCTTATTAGGTGCTAGTATTTAGTATTTGGTTTACATTTTGAGAACTTTCTAGTAAGATTTGAATGAAATAAGCTTTACTGTGACATTACAAAACTAATGAGCCATTATCGTTTACTTATTGTTTTCATTACTTTATGATATGTTGTTATAGCTTTGAATTTAAAGGATTCTACTTCAAAGATGAAAATCATCCACATAGCAGGCACTAAAGAAAAGGTAATGTTATATGTTGGTAGTTTGCTATGATCATTGAACATAGGTTTGTTTTGATAGTTTAAACTTAAAAAAAGTTACCTACTTCTGAAGAATAATAACAGGGAATGACTAGAGCAACGATTGATGAAGCCAATTAGCACCCAACGAATCAATGGATTGGAATTGTGAAGATGTCGAATATTGCAACCAATTATTTGATGAATCTTTGCAGCTATCTTATGGATTGAAGACGTTGAATGATAGATGTCTCAAGATATGAAAACTCAACTCCTAAGCGTATGTATGGACTGCAGCAATTCCGGTTTTTTTGGGTTTTTAAAGTTTCCTTTTCTAAATCTCAGTTGGGACTTTCCATTCTCGGGTACCCTATCTTTATACCCGAGACCGAGATCGAGACCGAAACTTACACATTATGCGAACCGAGTACCTATGATTTTACAAAATATGGGATCGGGTGTCGGGTATTAATAGGTACGGGTATCGGTATAATTCGCGAATCCCGACTTCATGCTCACCCCTAGTGGTGGCCGGCGACGGGGCCTGATGATGAGGGCTAGCAATGGTGGTGAAATGTTAAATTAACTCAATTATTTATTAACAAACAGATTTACGAAGTTATTATATGGCTTAGCTTCCAAAATCCACGTGTTCCAGCATTATGAATTTAAAAACGAGAAGCAGGTGTACCTAATGCGTTTGAATATATGGTGGATTACATTGATTTGTTTTCTCATTGTGCTTCAACATTTTTACATTATATTATATTGTATAGAAGACTTAAGGAACATTACAATATATAGAAATTATCATTGGGTACACATAAAGAACGACATCCAATAACACAATAATAAGGGGATGTTTGGGATTGCTTTTTTAAAACAAATTATGACTTTTGGAGGTGTAAAAAGACATAAATACCCCTCCAAAAGTCACTAGAGTATATTAGGAACCGTTAAAATAAGTTGTTCTCGAGATGTACCGAGCACCAGTTAATCAGTTATCATATACAGGAACATAGAATGGTTGTGCAGGGGTTAAAAATATAGGGAATAGTGAAGAGTGCGCGTAGGTAATTCAAAATCAAAACTTAAGAGTCAGGAGTAACAGTCAAAGAGAGTTCGAATCGATAGGTTGAAAGAAGAATTGGGCATAGTTCATTTGTTAAAAGTTTTTGGTGTAGATGCAATGTGTTAACTGATTTTAATAATAAAATTTAGTTGTGTAATGCTCATCTTCTTGTTTTACTTTTGATTAGCACAATTCAGTAGAAAATTTCACAAGTCTGAGCATTATATTTACTTGTTTATTAAATAATTAGTTTTAAAAAACTCATGTATTATACGAATTAAATAAATTAAATATTAAATAGACTGAAGAATTATTAATTATACAACAATATTTTAAGATAATATATGATTGAAATTACGTATGAGTAATTACGTATGAGTAATTACTATAATTAATAAATAAAAATATTTTAAACTTTTGCTATTTTTAAACTTTTTTATTTTTTTCAAAAAAATAAAAAAAGTCATTTTAAAAGATCCTTACTATAACTTCCAAATTTAATTATTTTTGGTTTTTAAAAATTTTTATATTCTAAAACACCAGTTTTAAAATATATTGTATTTTTTAAAAAAGCTTAATATTTTAGAAAAAATTATAAGTATTTTTTTCTTAATGTAACATATATAAAAAGACCTCTTTTATAATTTATGAGAAATTATTGTTAATTTAAAAAGAAGTATAATATTATTAGTAGTAATTAATATAATTATTTAATAGGAGAATAAATAAAAAATATTGATTAAAAGAAATGTGATGATATCACGTGTCCTTATTATCATTTTATTAAAATAAAAAGATACCTATGTTTTTAAAAAAGCCCAAATGTTTATCTTCAATGCCTCATGCAAATATAACGATTATGTGTTTCACATTACAAAATGTAGTCTAAAAAGCATAAAAAAACATAAGGGAGGACAGGGCGCTGCCCGAAGGGGGCTCGGGTAGGGTGGTACCTGGGCGGTAACACTGCCGCCACCCCTTTGGGTAGCCACCCGGGTTCATTGTTTCGGGTTACACTCGTCCATGTGTAGCCGAGGTGTAATGACTATATAGCGTTAAAAAGAGACCGTTGGGCGTGGCTTAAAGTAAAAAAAATATTTTTACACTATAAATACTCACACACAACACAATATTGTCTACACAAACTCAAACAAAATCATACAAACACAACAATTATACAAAGACCATCAACCATGTCTGACGAGTATCTAGAATTATACATTTTCAAAAACGAAACAGATTCAGATGATAGCAGTTTATGGTTTATGAAAAATCTTGTCGAAATTTTTTTTGGCAATGCGATTATCAAGTTATATGGTAGGGAGTTCCTTCGTAGACCTACAAGCCACGATGTTACGCTTTTGTACCAGGCATTCGAGGATAAGCATCACCTTCCTGGTATGCTTGGGAGTATAGATTGTACACATTTTGTTTGGAGGATGTGTCTGACCGAGTTGCGTAGCCAATATATGAGAGGTGATCACCAATATCCGACGGTCATCCTCGAAGTGGTGGCTTCATATAATATGTGGTTTTGGCATGGTTTTTACGGCACGTCCGGGTCAAACAACGACATCAACGTTCTCAATCAATCCCCAATATTTGTACCTGAAAGGAATAGTACCACACCCAAGTGTCCATTTTATGTATATGGACATCTATACATACGGAGATACTATCTTACCGACGGGATCTATCCTACTTGGTCGAAGTTTGTGAAATCGTTTCCATATCCTGTCGATCTGAATCAAAAGATATTCAAGAAAGTGCAAGAGTCGGCTAGGATAGATGTTGAAAGAGCTTTCGGTGCGCTAAGATGAAAATGGGGCATACTTAGGAGACCGATGTGGGCTATAACGGTTGACAAGATTCGGAGCGTCGTTTACGCGTGTATTATATTGCACAACATGATCCTGAATGATAAAAGAAGAGCGATATCACCGGTATACATAATGGACACTCCGGTCCAACCGATTTTTGAAGGTAACGCTCTTGCCAAAATATATGATCAAGATGCATATTTTCGACTTTGATATGATCTTGTCGAACATCTTTCAAGTTTAGGTGTAGAGTACCTCGATTCGGACGAAGAATAGGTTAATTTTAATATTTGTAATGTTTTAATTTTAATTATGTACTATTTTATTTTTAATTATGTAATCTTTTATTTTTAATTATGTAATATTTTATTTTTAATTATTGTAATTATTATTTTTTAATAAAAGTAAATTATCTTTTGAATTATTTTAATATTAAAAAAAAGTTCCAGGGTAGTTCAGGGTAGCATTTCCAGCTTATTGGGTGTTTCAGGATAGTTCAGGATACTTGTGACGTGGCAGTGTGTGATTGGTGGATTCCAATGTAGTCCATGGTAGTTTAGAGGAGTGCCCCCTCCTCTCTAAGGAGATAGAACGAAAACATAATTTTGCCCTTATGTAGATTAAGTAAGAAGATCACAAGATGTGCAAAATATAACATTAAAACTGTAATTTTACATCAAAAAATAAAACTATCATTATTGACTATTCATTATAACAATGATTACATTAAACAAATAAATTAGAGTAAATTACACTTTTAATTCTTTAGATTATAGCATATTTCAGCATTCGTTCTTAAATTAAGAGAATTACAGTAAACGTCCTCTACGTTTAAAAAAGCTTGCAGGTTTCATTCTTTACTCTAACAGATATTAAATTTAGCTGTTAAATCTAGTCATATGACTTGCACATGAGGGCATTTTAATCAGTTTAGCTCATTTGAAAATTTATAACACCCCGAAATATCGAAGACTTAGTAATAACGGGGTAAAGTCTGGAGATAAAAATATATATATTTATAATTATAATTTTATATATATATATATATATATATATATATATATATATATATA
>BJCO01468051.1:0-24654 GCA_018326465.1 Flaveria floridana | reverse complement strand
TAGATCACCACCACCATGTGGACCCTAGAAACCAACCGTTAATCTCGAACTTATAACAAACCTCTTCGAAAACGTATATGGAACCCTTGAAAACGAGTATTGTAGAGGTATTAGTAGTGTTTGATATGTATTTTCGAAGTGGTATGTTACAAGTCCAATATTGATTATCGATTTTTAGGGTTTATATGATAGCGACGATCCATGTGCGTGGTGGTGGTGGGCGCTCTGGTGTGGTGTTGGTTGCTTTGTGATCGGGTGGTGGCGGTGGTTCGGTGGTTCTTGTGACGGGTAGTGGTGTGGTGGTTATTTTTGGACTAAATTGGTAAATACGCTCAAACCATAGGGACTAAAATAGCAATGTATTTAAAGAGTATATATTAAATCAGGTTTAAAAAAAAGAAAAATAAAAACATATATGTAAAATGAACAATATACCCCTCATTTAATGGAAATTTTGGATGGAGTTAACGGACTGGATGAATATGATAAGATTTGTAAACCACAGGGACCCAGATGCGAAAAAACAAACTATTGGATTAAAGTGGCAATTTTCACCAAACCACAGGGACGAAAATGGCAATTTACTCTTTAATTTAATTTATCTTCTTCTTTTTCTTCATTTGAGTTTCTGTGTATACTTATATATGGTCTTGTTAAAATGTTAAGAGGATATCTTTTCCAGAGATGGTTTTATGATTTGAACTATTTCTATTACAATAAATCTGATTTATTAAACAAGTCAAAAATCCCCAACACTTGTACACACAATTGTTGAGCTTCTTTGGTTCAGTTTCGTACTTAATTTGTTATTTGTTACGTATAAGTCTTACCAGTCCACCTACATTATAGAGTGACAACATTTATGTTACTTATCTAACAGTCAATTTAGTGTTTCATTAGTGTACAAAACATCTCGAGATTGATCTACATTTCATATGAAGCCTTAGGGAGCGTTTGGTTGGAAGGAATGGAATGGAATGGAATTGAAAAACTAGTATAATTTTCAAGTAAAATTATGTTTAAGTGTGTAATGAAATGTAAAACCCAATGGAATATTTCACCTCAAATCCCCTTGGTTGTGGGATTTCAAAATCCTTCCACATAGAGAGGGAATTTGAAATCCCACAACCAAGGGAATTTGAGGTGAAACATTCTCTTACGTTTTATATTTCATTACCTAATCAAATATAATTTTACTTGAAAATTATACTAGTTCTCAATTCCATTTCATTCCATTCCATTCCATTCCATTCCATTCCATTCCATTCCTTCCAACCAAACGTTCCCTTAGAGTTTGCTATGTTCCTACCGTGGTTTAGATTGTAGATATTCTAACCAACGGATTGTCTGCCACACGCTTTAACACTTTTGTTCTTTGTTCCACATGTTTCGTTTAACAAAGCATAATCACATGTTAGACTTATTTTTTGTCCAAGTTGACTTAATTTATGAGATATACAAATACATACAAAACCTTGTTATACTTTTTTATTCTATTGCGTTTAACTTGCACGCTTACTTCAGTTGTTTTCCTGCTTTTTGTATTTCGTGTTCCTGTATTTAAAGGAGAGAGAAATAAAACGATGCCCTAAAATTGGATCTTCTTTATATTGAAAATGGTCAATCAGATATCTCATGCATATATTATTAGAGTGAGTTATGATTGTAGGAGGCTTTGCTTAATAGGAACTAGGAAGTGAACAAATGTTACAAAACTATAAGGCTCCGTTCTCGGAGACCTCACAGTTGGACAATCATCGCATTAATATATAAATAATACATAATTCATAAAATAAACAACAAAAGTAAGTTAACAAAAACCATTTATTACATTGATAAATACTGTTGTTAAGCAATATAACATTGTTAAATTACAAAAGCATCGTTCAATTGCATTACAAAACAATAATAATATTATGCGTGAATGGACGCCAGTCTTCCCCTGCCGAGTAGCCTCTCCGTGTGCCATCCTCAGCAACATTACCTGCCAACTGAAAATGCATAAAAGTCAGCGTTGCTGAATGAGTTCTAGTTTTGTAAGTATTAAAATACCCTGTGTGTTTTATATACGAAAATAGGCTTCTCAAATACTATTACTTTCGTAAGCGAGCACACATCATACGCACGTTCATACTATACTCATCGTTCAGTTTGTTCTTTTGTACTTTCATTGTTATCTTTCACCATCATACACATACTTTTGTTTCATTCTTTTTATTAACATTCTCTTTCGTATACATACTTCCGTTTCGTACTTTTCACTATCTTTTACTTTCATTTTCATATTTTCTTTTCGTACTTTTCATCATCTTTTACTTTCATACGGATCAATGTACGATACTCCGAACATTGTGCACGAAGTTGATGCTAGGCCTAAGGTCTACAAATAGACCCCGAACATTATGCATGAAGCTGACCCAGTCACCTAGGGCATGTCATCTCTCCCTTTCATCCGGACCAATGTGCAATACCTCGAACATTATGCACGAAGCTGATGCTGGGCCTGAGGTCTACAAATAGACCCCGAACATTGTGCACGAAGCTGACCCAGTCACCTAGGGCATGCCACAAGGGTCCCGTCAATCTCAATGATTGACCTTGTATGCATCTTTCGGGTTATTTAAACCGCACATAGTTGAGCAAACGAGAACATGGTCGTGCACCTCCTTTCTATTTGCTTACAAGCCATTGTTTCATTCATTACGTTCCACTTTTCATCTTTGTTATCTTTCACTTTATTACATTATACTTTATGTTTATTCATACATACGTCATATTATGTAAAGTCATAACATAATACATAATGTATTTAATATAATATATAAATTTTAAAAACTATTAAAAGATAACACATTACTCACTTATGCATATCATATCATAATCTTTATTACATCAACATACGTACTTTAATCATAGCCAATCACATCACATCAGTGTCTATCTCAATCTCATGTCTCTTAAAAACCTCTTAGAAAATTCTAAGTTCAAAACAAGCGCATGGGACGTTTAAGGCGCATGAGCCTGTAATTTTCTAAGTAAAAAAAGTCTAGGCGCTTTGGCACTATACAGGCGCATGGGGACTGCTTGGGCGTTTTTCCACTATGCAGGCGCATGAGTCTCACAGACGTTTCAACATTTAGGCGCATGAGCCACTTCGGGTGCATGGGCACTATTTGGGCGCTATTTGGGCGCATGGAGTACACTTAGACGTCTCAGCTTAATACTTAGGCGCATGAACTAATGTTCAGGCGCATGGGCATACACTTAGTATTCCTAAGGCAACACTTGGGCGAATGGGGTACTGTTCAGGAGTATGAGCCTATACTTAGTATTTTTTAGGTAATATTTTGGGCGCATGGACACTATTGGGGCGCATGACCCCATCATTTGGGCTTTTCTAAGGCACAATTTAGGCGCATGGGCCATGTTTTGCATATTTCTCTCTTATTTTCAGTCCTAATCACTATCCTAACATGTTTGTGACTTATATCTATCTTTCCAAGCATGAACAACATATAAACAACCATAGAACGTCCAAACACATTCATATATACATACGGTTACATACTTAACATTTGTAAAAATGTCATGCATTTTCAGCCCCAAATAACTTTTAAAAACGTAAAACCGGGGTATAGAAACTCACCTTTTCTGCTTCCCAGCTCAACTCCTTCAATTTCAAACTCTCAAAGGTTTCTAACACCTAAACATGTCAAAGACACCCAACCAAACACATATACACACATAAGAACATGTAGAACTCGGTTTCATGTTAAAAAATCCATAAAAACCAAACCAAAACTCATAAAACACTTACCTTAGGCCAAAACAACTACTTTCTCTCTCTAAAAACCGAAGAAATTAGCTCTTCTTTTTCTTCTCTTTTGGTCGACAAAACAGCAGTTGGTACGTATACATGGGCGGCCATACTTAAAGTAATAATAAAATAATGGAGTTTTATCCTTTTTGCACTTTAGCCCATCCAATTTGGCTTCTTTCCCTTTTTTTCAAGATACTTTATTTTCTTTTTCTCATTTCTTTTCTTTTCTTTTAATTGACAAAAGTTCCGAGTGTTAAAAATCCACCCCCCCTTAAAGAGGTTTCGTCCTCGAAACCCATCACTCTTCGAATAACTGTGGGTAGTGCTGTCTCATCTCTTCTTCAGTCTTCCATGTAGACTCAGAACCCTTTCGGTGTTCCACTGCACCTGCACAAGTGGAACCACTTTATTCCGTAGCCTCTTCTCTTTTCGATCAATGATTGCCACTGGTTGCTCTATATAATTGAGCCGTTCATCCACTTCGATGTCATCCAGTGATACAATCATATCCTCATTGGCTAAACACTTTCTCAGATGAGATACATAAATTGTCGGATGAATTTCACTTAACTAATCAAGTAGCTCTAATCAATAGGCCACCTCTCCTACTCGAGCGATGATTCTGAAAGGTCCTATAACCTCAGGCTTAGCTTGCCTCTCTTCTAGAACCGAATGATTCATTTCCAAGGTGAGACTTTCAGCATGACTCGGTGCCCCAGCTTGAATTCGATCGGTCTACGCCTCTTGTCGGCATACGACTTTTGTCTATCCTTCACGCTGTCATGAAGGCTTTGATCTTTTTTAACTTTTTAGTTGTAACCTCGATCACCTCAAGGCTTCCCAACTCTTTCTGTCCAATGTCACCCCAACATACGGGTGTCCTACACCTTCTACCGTATAGCATCTCGTATGGTGGCATACCAATACTAGCGTGATAACTGTTGTTGTAAGAGAATTCAGCTGACGGTAAGTGATCAGCCCAACTTCCTCTAAAGTCGATCACGCATGCTCTGTAAGGCCCCGTTCACGGGCACCTCACAGTTAGTCATTCATCGCATCATAGATACATAATAATATACATTTCATAAAATAATTCAGCGGAATTAATATTAAAAGTCATCCATTCATTAATAAAAACTGTTGCTAAGAAATACACCTATAATTGTTATCAGTTACAAAAGATGGTTTAACTGTATTACAAAGCAACAAAATTATTAATCATGAACGGATGTCAATCTTGTCCTGCCGAGTAGCTTCACCTCCGCGCCATCCTCAACAATAATTACCTGCCAACTGAAAATGTATAAAAGTCAGCGCTGCTGAGTGAGTTCTATTTTTAAAAGTATTAAAATACCTTGGGTAATATATCTATGAAAATACTCTTTCAATAAAATACTTTCCTTTACTTTCGTATGTGAGCACGCATAATACATACATCAAGGTATTACTTTCTTTCTTTCTTTCTTTACAGTACGCCTTTGTTCATTTTGTACTTTTATATTATCTTTCACTGTCTATGTGGACCACTGTGCAATACCCCGAACTATGTGCGCGAAAACTGGTGCTGGGCCTGTGGTCTATAAATAGGCCACGAACTATGTGCACGAAGCTGACCCAGTCACCTAGGGTATGCTACAAGGGTCCTGCCAATCTCAAAGATTGACCCTGTGTGCATCCTTCGGGGTAGCTAACCCGCATCACAGTTGAGCTAACGACAACATGGTCGTGCACCTCCTATAAGCTTGCAAGACTTTCATTATTTTAATTACGTTCCACTTTTCTTTATCATAAATCTTCCATTTTTGTTAATGATAATACTTTACATTTATGATCATAAACATACCACATAAGCGACATAATAACAAATTATTATAGTCATATGAACAACTTATAATAATGCAATATAATAACAATTAAAAACTAAGTCAACCTTGGGTCAAACCTTAATCATTTTGTTTTTCTCAAAATTTCAGAAAATAATCTAAGTGTTCTAGGCGCATGAGCACTATGCAGGCGCATGAGGCCTGTTCAGGTGCATTGCAACTATTCATGCGCATGGGCTTATTTGGCCATTTCAACACTTAGGCGCATGAGCCATTTCAGGCGCATGGGAACTATTTGGACATATGGGTTATGCTTAGGCGTCTGAGACTAAGTCTTGGACGCATGGACTACTATTCAGGCGCATGGACTTGTACTTAGAAATTCTAAGGCATTTCTAGACGTATGGGGTACGGTTTGGGTACATGGGCCCTATTTAGGCGCATGACCCGACATAGAAACTTTTGTAAGGCAAAATTTAGGCGCATGGGCCTTATTTAGGTGCATGGCCAACGTGTTTGGCATGTTTGTAACATAATTTCAGTCCCAATCATCATATTTACTTATTCTAAGCTTAATAACACTTTTCTAAGTATAAACAACACATAACAACCATAAAACATCATCATGTAAGCATAAAACATACGGGTATACGTACATAGAAAACTTAAAACCATTTTAATACATTTTCAGCCCCAAAAAGTGTTAAGACATGTAAAATTACGGGGTCTAGAACTCACCTTTCCTGCTTTCAAGCCTCAAACTCTAAATCTTGAACTTTTCAAAATCCCTTAACACCTATACATGCCCAAGGACACATAACCAAACACATACGTACACATAAGAACATGTCAAAGTCGGTTCTACGACCTAAAACCCATAAAAACTAACTTAATTACACTAAATTTGCTTACCTTATGTGAATTCAGTTGCTCTCTCTCTCTAGAAACTGAAAACTCTTCTTTCTGGTCTTCTTTCTTCTTTGAATGACAAAAGCAGATGGTGAAAGATTGATATGGGCGGCAATATCCATATATATTATATTATTTTGACTTTTGTACTATTTACACTTTGCCCCCTTTCACTTTGATCTCTCTTATCTTCTTGCAAGATACTTTTTATTTCCTTTACTTATTGTCTTCTTTCTCTTATCTTGACAAAAAATATCGGGCGTTACAAGTCTACCTCCCTTAAAGAGGTTTCGTCCCCGAAAACCGTCATTCCTCGAATAGTTGTGGGTAATACTGCCTCATTTCCTCTTCGGTCTCCCACGTAGACTCGGATCCCTTTCTGTGCTTCCACTGTACATGCACAAGAGGAATCACTTTATTCCTTAACCTTTTCTCCTTACGATCAATGATCGCCACAGGTTGCTCTATATAATTGAGCCGTTCATCTACTTCGATATCCTTGGGTGGTACAACCATGTCTTCATCAGCTAAGGTCTTCCATAGATGAGATACATGGAATGTGGGATTAATTCCACTTAACTCATCTGGCAATTCAAGTTGATAGGCCACCTCTCCTACTCGTGCAATGATTCGGAAAGGTCCTATGTAGCTCAGGCTTAGCTTTCCTAGCTTTCTGAATCGGATGATCCCCTTACAAGGTGAGACCTTCAACATAACTCGGTCGCCAACCTTGAATTCTATCGGTCTACGCCTCTTGTCAACATACGACTTTTGTCTAACTTTCGCCGCCTTCATGAAGGCCTTGATCTTTTCTAAATTCTCAGTCGTAGCCTCGATCACCTCAACACCTCCTAGCTCCTTCTACCCTGTCCCCCCAACATACGGCGTCCTACATCTCCTACCGTATAGTATCTCGTACGGTGGCATGCCAATACTGGCATGATAGCTATTGTTATATGAGAATTCTGCTAACGGTAAGTGATCATCCCAACTTCCTCCAAAATCGATCACACACGCTCGAAGCATATCCTTGAGTGTCTGAATCGTCCTCTCAGAGTGACCGTCCGTCTGGGGATGATAAGTCATGCTAATGTGTAGCCTTGTCCCCATCGCATCATTGAATCTCTTCCAAAACTTCGATGTGAATCGGGTGTCATGATCCGACACGATAAACACCGGCACACCATGACGAGCTACAATCTCCTTGATGAATAGATCCGACAGTCTTTCGGATAAGTACGTCTCGCGGATCGGTAGGAAGTGAGCACTCTTAGTTAGACGATCAACAATCACACAGATGGCATCGTACCCCCTCGTCGTGCGGGGTAACTTCGTAATGAAGTCCATGGTGATGTGCTCCCACTTCCACTCGGGTATATGCAAAGGTTGGATTTTCCCGTAAGGCTTCTGATGCTCTGCCTTCAGTTGAAAGCAAGTAAGGCACTTACTCACATACTGCACCACGTCACGTTTCATACCCGGCCACCAGTAGTCTTTTTTCATGTATTGATACATCTTGGTGGCACCGGGATGAATGGAGTATCGAATCTTGTGAGCTTCATCCATAATTCGCTCTCGCGGATCTCCATAACGAGGGATCCACATTCGTCCAAAGCGGGTTCTAACCCCGTGGGTGTTTTCTCCCAGTTCCGCGACTAGACCTCTCAGTCGTTCAGAGTTGAGGCGATCTTCTTTCAACGCCTCATTCTGAAATTATTTCACTTAGGTAATCACGTCCGAGGTAATCACTAACTGACACGCCTTCACCCGAATCGGCTCGGGTCTCTCTTTTCGGCTAAGGGCGTCGGCCACCATGTTGGCCTTGCCCGGATGGTAGTGGATCTCACAATCATAATCTTTGATGAGCTCTAACCATCTCCTTTGTCTCATGTTAAGATTCTTTTTCTCAAATAAGTACTTCAAGCTCTTGTGGTCGGTGAAGATCATGCACTTTGTACCATACAAGTAGTGCCTCCAAATCTTCAACGCGGAAACCACAGCCGCTAACTCCAAATCGTGTGTAGGGTAGTTGACTTTATGGGTCTTCAACTGTCGGGATGCGTAGGTTATCACCCTTCCACGTTACATCAACACGCAACCTAGCCCCGAATAAGATGCATCCGAATACACCATTAAGTCCTCACTCTCTTCGGGTAATGTCAAGACAGGAGCTTGAGTTAATCTTGTCTTCAACTCCTCAAAAGCACACTCCTGTTCTCGATCCCACACGAACTTCACAACCTTACAAGTCAATTTGGTCAAAGGCGAGGCTATCTTGGAAAGTCTTGAATGAATCTCCTGTAATATCCTGCTAAACCCAAGAAACTACGGATCTCGAACGGCGTCTTTGGAGACTTTCATTGCATCACCACCTCAACCTTTGCCGGGTCCACCACGATCCCTTCAGCGTTAACAACATGACCTAAAAATTAAACCTCGCGTAACCAAAAAGCACACTTAGAGAATTTAGCATACAACTTCTCTCTCCTAAGTGTCTCCAATACCTCGCGTACGTGGCCGGCATGTTCTTCCTCACTCTTAGAATAAATCAGGATATCATCAATAAACACAATCACTGATTTATCTAACATCGGCCGACACACTCGGTTCATCAACTCCATAAAGGCAGCTGGCGTGTTAGTTAATCCAAAAGACATAACGAGAAACTCGTAGTGTCCATAAAGCGTGCAAAAAACTGTCTTAGGAATGTCTTGCTCTTTCACCTTTAGTTGATGATAGCCAGATCGAAGATCTATCCTTGAAAACCAGCTGGCACCTTGGAGCTGATCAAACAAGTCATCAATCCTCGGTAACGGATACTGATTCTTCACCGTCAACTTGTTCAGATCGCGGTAGTCGATGCACATGTGCGTGCTACCGTCCTTTTTCTTCACAAACAAGACCGGAGCACCACAAGGAGAGATACTCGGTCGGATAAACCCTTTATCCATCAACTCTTGCAGCTGCTCCATGAGTTCCTTCATCTCAGTCGGAGCTAATCGGTACGGTGTCTTAGCAATGGGTTGAGCACCGGGTATCAGATCAATCTGGAACTCAATCTTGCGATCTGGTGGCATACCTGGTAAGTCTTCTGGAAACACATCCGGGAATTCATGCACCACGGGCACGTCAGGCAATTGTGGTACCGACGCATCCACATCTCTCACGTAGGCCAGATAGACACTACATCCACGTCTCATGCACTTTCCCACCACTGCAATTGAAATCACCTTCGGAATCGTAGTAACGCGATCTCCATAAACCGTCACCAAACTTCCACCGGGCGCAACTAGTCGAATCATTTTCTTGCGACATACGATGTTTGTTTCATAGGTTGCTAACCAGTCCATCCCTAGTACTACATCGAATCCGCCTACGGGCATCACATGTAACTTAGTAGCAAACCTATGACCTTCTAACTCTATGACACAGTCCTCTATCACATCAGTAACTCTAGTGGACTTACCAATAGCAGTTTCTACATCGAATGGCTCACTAATACTTCTACTACTAGCAAAAAACTTAGCATAAAAAGTAGTAGAAATAAAACTCCTACTAGCATCAGAATCAAATAATACAGTGGCACAAGTTTGGTTTACTAGAAACATACCTGACACGACGTCAGGATCTACTCTAGCTTCCTCCCGGGTCATGGTGTAAGCTCTAGCACTCGCCCTCTGCCCTCCTTCCTCCGGCTTTTTCTTCGTCCCAGAGCTCTCCGCCCTCGACTTCTTTCAGTCTTTTGCTCGCGTGGCCCTCCTTGCCACAGTTATAATACTTCAGCACCCTACAGTCTCTAGCAATGTGGCCAGGCTTGCCACACCGGAAGCATACATTCAATCCTAACCTACACTCACCGGTATGCTCCATTCCACATTTGCCACACTTCCTCAGTCTCGGGCTTGGCGACACCCTACGATCATCCACCTTCATCTTCTTGTTGTTTGGAGTGAAACCACCACGTCCAAACCTCTTTCCGTTCCAGTTCTTATCACCACCACTTGTCTTCTTGACCTCCACAACTATCTCCTCCCGCTCATCGTACAACCTGCCCGCCAAGTCTACAATAATCAAAAGGTACCTGGTTGAGCAGCGATCAGGTGCCTGCGAATATCGGCTGGCAATCCCTGAACGTATCTCTTGATCTTCCTTGTCACCGGCGTCACCTGATCCGACACCAATCTCGCCATTTTGTTGAATTTGGTGGTGTACTGCTGGTGGGTCATGGTTCCTGCTTCAAGCTGTAGGAACTCCCTCTCGATCTTGTCGAGTTCCCTATGAGGACAGAATTCCTCAATCACTAACTGCTTCAGCTCCTTCTATCGCATCTTCCTGATGGCTCTAGCACCCTCAGCTTAGACAATGTTGTCCCACCAACAGAACGCTGAGTCGACAAAAGAGTGGGTGGCGAACTTCACCTTCTGGTCTTCATGACACTCACTAATTTCCAACACCGCCTCCATCTCCCTCACCCAGCGGTGAGCGGCAACAACATTACCATTGCCATCGAAGGTAGGGGGCTTGCACCTCTGGAATGCCCCATAACTGCACCCCTTGGTCGTCACCCCCACTGAATCATCCTCCTCGTCATCGGATAACACGGTCTCAGGCTCTAGTTTTTCCTCTTCCCCCTTGCTCTCCTTCCCCGTTGATCCTTTCCTATTCCCTTTCTCCTTTCTCTCCTCACTACTCCTATCTCTGATAACTTCGGTCACTACAGACGGTAAGACTGTCTCCATGACCTGGTGTACCTCATCAGTAATCGCCTCCCTAGCTGAGGCATTCAAGCTATCATTTTCATTCTCCTCACTTCGACCATGAACCTCAGGGTTATTGTGAGCCATCTCAGGAGTCTTAGCACTACTCCTTGTCACACGTGGCCCGGTAACACGTCCACTACGACCTCTTCCTCTAGAAGACTTGGAAGATTTTTGTCCAGCCATTCCCTAAACGCTATAAGATTCAAACACTAACATAGTCATTCGAGGCAATTACTCAGTTTATGTTAAGTATAGTAAGTCCCTAATTATAGTGTCTAGTTCTGATTAGCCACTTACTTTACTTTTCACACCCCAAGCATTTCCTATCCTGACTATATCAGTATCAAGATCTACTAGGAACACATAAGTCAAATAACACACGCACATAATACTGATTAACTTTAAAGAAAGAAATACCTGAGCCACGTAGCTACTCAGGCTGACATCCCTCTATTTGTCCCGTTTTCAGTTTAAGTTTAGGTTTTTAAAAATATTTTACCCAATTCACTTAAACTATGGCTCTGATACCAACTTGTAAGGCCCCGTTCATGGGCACCTCACAGTTGGTCATTCATCACATCATAGATACATAATAATATGCATTTCATAAAATAATGTAGCGGAATTAATATCAAAAGTCATCCATTCATTAATAAAAACTGTTGCTAAGCAATACACCTATAATTGTTATCAGTTACAAAAGATTGTTTAACTGTATTACAAAGCGACAAAATTATTAATCATGAACGGATGTCAGTCTTGCCCTGCCGAGCCTGCCAACTGAAAATGTATAAAAGTCAGCGTTGCTAAGTGAGTTCTATTTTTAAAAGTATTAAAATACCTTGGGTAATATATCTATGAAAATACTCTTTCAATAAAATACTTTCCTTTACTTTCATACGTGAGGACGCATAATACATACATCAAGGTATTACTTTCTTTCTTTCTTTACAGTACGCCTTTGATCATTTCGTACTTTTATATTATCTTTCACTGTCTATGTGGACCAATGTGCAATACCCCGAACTATGTGCGCTAAAACTGGTGTTGGGCCTGTGGTCTACAAATAGGCCACGAACTATGTGCACGAAGCTGACCCAGTCACCTAGGGTACGCTACAAGGGTCCTGCCAATCTCAAAGATTGACCCTGTGTGCATCCTTCGGGGTAGCTAACCCGCATCACAGTTGAGCTAACGACAACATGGTCGTGCACCTCCTATAAGCTTGCAAGACTTTCATTATTTTAATTACATTCCACTTTTCTTTATCATAAATCTTCCGTTTTTGTTAATGATAATACTTTGCATTTATGATCATAAACATACCACATAAGCCATATAATAACAAATTATTATGGACATAAGAACAACTTATAATAATGCAATATAATAACAATTAAAAACCCTAAGTCAACCTTGGGTCAAACCTTAATCATTTTGTTTTTCTCAAAATTTCAGAAAATAATAGGCGCATGAGCACTATGCAGGCGCATGAGGCCTATTCAGGCGCATTGCAACGATTCAGATGCATGGGCTTATTTGGGCGTTTCAACACTTAGGCGCATGAGCCATTTCAGGCGCATGGGAACTATTTGGACGTATGGGTTATACTTAGGCGTCTGAGACTAAGTCTTGGACGTATGGACTACTGTTTAGGCGCATGGACTTGTATTTAGAAATTCTAAGGCATTTCTAGACGTATGGGGTACTGTTTGGGTGCATGAGCCCTATTTGGGCGCATGACCCGACTTAGAAACTTTTCTAAGGCAAATTTTAGGCGCATGGGCCTTATTTAGGCGTATGGCCAACGTGTTTGGCATGTTTCTACCATAATTTCAGTCCCAATCATCATATTTACTTATTCTAAGCTTAATAACACTTTTCTAAGTATAAACAACACATAACAACCATAAAACATCATCATGTAAGCATAAAACATACGGGTATACGTACATAGAAAACTTAAAACCATTTTAATACATTTTCAGCCCTAAAAAATGTTAAGACGTGTAAAGTTACGGGGTCTAGAACTCACCTTTGCTACTTTCAAGTCTCAAACTCTAAATCTTGAACTTTTCAAAAGCTCTTAACATCTATACATGCCCAAGGACACATAACCAAACACATACATACACATAAGAACATGTCAAAGCCGGTTCTATGGCCAAAAACCCATGAAAACTAACTTAATTACACTAAATTTGCTTACCTTATATGAATTCGGCTGCTCTCCCTCTCTAGAAACCGAAAACTCTTCTTTCTCGTCTTCTTTCTTCTTTGAACGACAAAAGCAAATGGTGAAAGATTGATATGAGCGGCCATACCCATATATATTATATTATTTTGAGTTTTGTACTATTTACACTTTGCCCCCTTTCACTTTGATCTCTATTCTCTTCTTGCAAGATACTTTTTATTTCCTCTACTTATTGTTTTCTTTCTCTTATCTTTACAAAAAATGTCAAGCGTTACATGCTCGGAGCATATCCTCGAGCATCTGGATCATCCTCTCAGACTGACCATCTGTCTAAGGATGGTAAGCCATGCTAATGTGTAGCCTCGTCCCCATCGCATCATGGAATCTTTTCCAGAACTTCGATGTAAATCGGGTGTCACGATCCGACACGATAGACATCAGCACACCATGACGAGCTACAATCTCATTGATGAACAGATGCGCCAGTCTCTTTGATGAATACGTCTCGCGGATCGGTAGGAAGTGACCACTCTTCGTCAGTCGATCAACTATCACCCATATGGTGTCGCACCCCCTCGCCGTAAGAGGTAGTTTAGTAATAAAGTCCATGGTGATGTGCTCCCACTTCCACTCAAGTATATCCAACTGTTGGATCTTCCCGTATGGTTTCTGATGCTCTGCCTTCACTTGCAAACAAATAAGGCACTTACTCACGTACATCACTACATCGCGCTTCAATCCCGGCCACCAGTAATCTTTCTTCATGTCTTGATACATCTTTGTGGCTCCGAGATGAATCAAGTATCAAGTCTTATGAGCCTCATCCATAATTCGTCCCCTTAACTCCACGTATCAGGGGATCCACATCCGCCCAAAGCAGGTTCTCACTCCGTGAGTGTTTTCTCTCAACTCCGGGACTATACCTCTCATCCATTCAGAGTTAAGGCGATCCTCTTTCAGCGCCTTAACTTGAAATTCTTTTACCTGGGTCATCACGTCAGCGGTCATAACCAACTGGTAAACCTTCACTCGAATCGGCTCGGGTCTCTACTTTCGGCTAAGGGCATCGACCACAACGTTGGCCTTACCCGGATGATAATTAATCTCACAATCATAATCCTTGATGAGCTCTAACGATCTCCTTTGTCTCATGTTAAGATCCTTTTGCTCAAAGAAATACTTTAAGCTCTTATGATCTTTGAAGATAGTGCACTTCTTCCCGTATAAGTAGTGCCTCCAAATCTTCAACGCAAAGACCACAACCACTAGCTCCAAATCATGGGTAAAGTAGTTGACTTCATGGGTTTTCAACTGTCGGGATGTGTAGGCAATTACTCTTCCATGTTGCATCAACAAGCAACCTAGTCCCGAATAAGAAGCATCCGAATATACTACTAAGTCTTCACACCTTTCGGGTAATGTCAAGACATGAGCTTGAGTTAATCTTGTCCTTAACTCCTCAAAAGCATTCTCTTGCGCTTGACCCCATACAAACTTCACATCTTTGTAGGTCAATTTAGTCAAAGGTGAGGCTATCTTGGAAAAGTCCTGGATGAACCTCCTGTAATACCCCGCCAAACCCAAGAAACTACGGATCTTGGATGGCGTCTTTGGAGACTTCCATTGTATCACTACCCCAACCTTTGTCGGGTCCACCATGATTCCTTCAGTGACATTTACCACGTGACCCAAAAATTGAACTTCACGCAACCAGAAAGCACACTTAGAGAATTTAGCATACAACTTCTCCCTTCTAAGTGGCTCCAATAATTCCCGAATGTGGCCGGCATGCTCCTCCTCATTCTTCAAATAAATTAGGATATCATCGATGAACACTATTACTGATTTATCCAACATCATTTGACACACTCGGTTCATCAAATCCATAAAGGCAGCTGGCACATTAGTCAAACCAAAAGACATAACGAGAAACTCGTAGAGTCTATAACGCGTTTGAAAAGCTGTCTTAGGAATGTCTTGTTCTTTCACCTTCACTTGGTGATAGCCAGATTGGAGATCTATTCGTGAGAACCAACTGACACCTTGGAGCTGATCGAACAAGTCATCAATTCTCGGTAAAGGATACCGATTCTTCACCGTCAACTAATTCAGCTCCCGGTAGTCGATGCACATCCGCATACTACCGTCTTTATTCTTTACAAACAAGACCAGAGCACCCCATGGAGAGATACTCGGTCGAATGAATCCTTTATTCATTAACTGCTGTAGTTGATCCATGAGTTCCTTTATCTCAGTCTGAGCTAATCGATACAATGCTTTGGCAACGTGTTGAGCATCGGGTATCAAATCAATCTGAAACTCAATCTCGCGATCCGGTGGCACCCCGGGCAAGTCTTCTGGGAATACGTCAGGAAAGTCACGCACCACTGCTACATCTGACAATTGTGGTACTGACGCGTCCACATCTTTGACGTAGGCCAGATATGCACTACATCCACGTCTCATGCACTTTTCTGCCACCGCCATCGAAATCACCTTTGGAACCGTTGTAACGGGATCACCGTAAACCATCACCAAACTTCCATCTCAAATCATCTTCTTGCGACACACGATGTTTGCTTCATAGGTTGCTAACCAATCCATCCCTAGTACTACATCGAATCTACCTAGGGGCATCACATGTAATTTAGCAGAAAACCTATGACTTTCTAGTTTTATGGCACAGTCCTTTATCATATCAGTAATTCTAGTAGACTTACCAATAGCAGTTTATACGTCAAAGGTTCATCGATACTTCTACTACTAACAGGCAGCTTAACATAGAAAACACTAGAAATAAAACTCCTACTAGCACCAAAATCAAATAATACAGAGGCACAAATTTGTTTTACTAGAAACATACCTGACACGACATCGGGGTCCACTCTGGCCTCCTCTCGCATCATCGTGAACGCCCTATCAATTGCCCTCTGTCTTCCACCTTCCATTCTCTTCTTCACTCAGGAACTCTTAGCCCTTGGCTTCTTACACTCCCGACTCAGGTGGCCTACTTCACCACAGTTGTAGCACCTCGCCACCCTACACTCCTTACCGATATGACTAGAATTCCCGCACTTGAAACATACATTTAATCCCAGCCTGCACTCGCTAGTATGCTCTCTCCCACACTTACCGCACCTCTTCGTCCCCGAGCCTGCTGTAATCGCTCGTCGATCATCAACCCTTTCCTTCTTACTGTTTGGGGTGAAACCACCACGCCCAAACCGTTTCCTACCCCAGCTTTTGTTACCACCACCCATCTTCTTCATCTCAGCTACCACTGACTCTTTTCTTTCATCATACAGTGTACCTGCCAGGTCCACCACCGACCAAAAGTTACCCGACCGAGCATTAATCAGATGCCTACAGATGTCAGCCGACAATCCTTGGATATACTTCTTGATCTTCCTCGTCACTGGCGTCACCTGATCTGGCACCAGCCTCGCCATTTCATTAAACTTAGTGGTGTATTACTGGTGTGTCATGGTGACTACCTCAAGCTGTTGGAAATCCCTCTCTATCTTGTCGAGCTCCCGGCGAGGACAGAATTCCTCAGTTACCAGCTTCTTCAACTCTGACCACCTCATCCTGCCAATGGCCCTGCTACCCTCAGCCTGGATAATGTTGTCCCACCAATACAATGTTGAGTCTACAAATGAGTGAGTGGCGAACTTCACTTTCTGGTCCTCGCGATACTCACTAATCTCTAACACTGCTTCCATCTCCCGTACCTAGCGATGGATAGCTGCAGCATTGCCATTGCCATTGTAAGGCCCCGTTCCCGGACACCTCACAGTTGGTAGCTGCAACATACAATTAATTAAAACATCGCAACGGAAATTGATAAAAACATTTTTATATATATTAATGACAACTTTTGCAAAGTAATACAATACAGTTAACTGTTACAAAATATTATAATTGCATTACATCACAAAAATGTCATTTGTTATACTAATGGATGTCATCCCAAAAATGCCAAGTAGCTGCCCCGTGCAATCCTCAGCAACTTTTACTAGCCAACTGGAAAATACATAAAAGTCAGCGTTGGTGAGTGAGTTCTAGTTTGATAAATAAAATACTTTACTTTCGATATAAACTTTCTTTTCTTTCATACGCGATCATGTATCATACGTACGGATAGAGAATATTACTTTTAACTTTCATTAACATTCATTATTCACCATCAAATTCATAGCATGTTTTTAGTTCATGCTTTTCATTAACATTCTCTTACTTTGTTCTCATTCTTTGTAACGTACTTATTACCATTCTTTACTTTCGTACTTGTTTACTTTCTTTCTTTCTTTCGTACGTTACGTCATTCTTTTACATTCATATGGATTGACGAACAATACCCCAAACATTATGCATGAAGCTGATGCTGGACCTGTGGTAATTAAACCACGAACATTATGCACAAAGCTGATCCAGTCACCTAGGGCAAGTCATCTCTCCCATTCATTCAAACCAATTGGTCCTACCCTGAATATTGTGCGCGAAGCTGATGCTGGACCTGTGGTAATTAAACCACGAACATTATGCACGAAGTTGATCCAGTCACCTAGGGCATACCAAAGGGCATTGTCAATCTCAATGATTGACCCTGTGTTTATCCTTTGGGGTAGCTAACCCGCATCACAGTTGAGCTAACGACAACATGGTCGTGCACCTCCTTTTATTTGCTTGCAATCCATTCTTTCATTCATTACGTTTTACTTTTAATCATTGTTATCTTTCATTTTGTTACGTTACTCTTTACGTTCTTTCATTCGTTTGTCATACTATATAAAGTAATAACATAATATTTAACGTATTTCATAACATAAAATAAATACATTTAATCATCATTAAAAGATAACACGTTATACCTACCATACATCATTCATACATTTCGTAACCCTAAAACATCCCATAATCATGCTTAAAATGGGTAATCATTACTCATAAGTCAAATTTGGTCAAACCCTAAACTTTCTGTTTTCCTGAATTTTCAAAAATAATCTAAGTGTCTAGACGAATGGGCACTATTTGGGCGTTTCTTCCCTGTTCAGACGTTTTGCCACTATGCAGACGTCTGAACTTACACTTAGTCACTTTTCACTTAGACGCGTGGGCCTATTTAGGCGCATGGGTACTATTTAGACGTTTGGGCCTACATTTAGTCATTCTTGGTAATATTCCAAACGGTTGGGCACTATTCAGGCGCATGGGTCTGACTTAGACGCATGGGCACTTAGGCGGTTGGGTACTGTTTAGGCGGTTGGGCTTTTGGGCGGTTGGGAACACTTAGGAAATTAAACCGTTGGACGCATGGGTTACAATTTAGACGGTTGGGCAACTAACTTTCACTTAAACAACATAAATCAGTCCCAATTCATCCTAAATAATGATCTAAGCTTAGTACTAACATTCTAGGCATCATAACATGTACATCCACACATATATATCCCAAATTTACACCCACCCACATACACATTCACACACACACGCATACGGGTGAAAACCCATTTTCGTAAAAACATCTTCACATGCATTTTCCAGCCCCAAAGTTCGTTAAAAACATGTTAAAAAGGGGGTTCTAGAACTCACCTGAGCTGCCTTCGTGTATGACTTCCTCAAAACCCACCAGAACACACACACAAACGTACATAACACATATAAGCATATAACCGAGACCAAAACTCAACATGAACACTTAAAAACTTCGAATTCTAACCTGAAATCAGCCTTCTTCTTCTTCTTCTTCTTCTTTCAAAACCCGAAAGTTCTCTGCTCCTTCTTCTCTCTCTCTCTCTCTTTAAAAAAATCCGAATGATAAGGTGTAGCAGGCAACATGGGCGGCCATGTTGCTTTATTCAACAACTTTTCTAAAGTTTTGTCCTTTTGGACATCTTTAACCCCCCTTCTTGGGTTAAATGACATTTCCTTCTTTTATTTACGTTTATTCTTTCTTTCTTTGTCTATAAAAAAAATCCGGGTGTTACAAAAACTGATTATAACTTATGCTTCTTTCCCTTTCTTTCATGATACTTTATTTTCTTTTTCTCATTTCATTTCTTTTCTTTTAATTGACAAAAGTTCTGGGTGTTACAAAAACTGATTATAACTTATGACTTATTGGAAGATTTTTTCTAAATATGTTAGAAACAAGGTATTTTACACGTCTACGTTGCCGCAACATCAAACACGGAGTGATGACGTACAGATTACAATAGAGCCGACTTGTTTCCAAATTCAATTTACGTCGGTAAGTAGTAAGTAGAGTGACTCGAATTCAAACCGTTGAATGAAAACGTATATATTTTATTCGACTTTTTTCCCAAGAAAAATTATGTCGAAACATAGACTTACAATCACGCAGACTTGCTTCCGAATTAAATTTACGTCAAAACGTATTATATTTGGCCAAACACGTTTCCAAACAAAAGTTACGTCGAAACGTAGACCAACCCTAAGCGTATATAAAAATAAACACAAAAACATTTTATATTTGACCCAATTAATCTCCGAACAAAACTAGTCAAAATATAGACGTATGTTAGAATGCGGACCCTATAAAGTTAAGTATGTAAACATTTTATATTTGACCCGTCATTTCTTATTACATGTAAACAGACTCGAATTTATACAGTATCCGGAACTTTAGAAACTTGAGAGGGGTTCAACGTGACATTTTATAAAGTTTTAAAAGGAGTTGATGGTGAAAGTGTCAAAATATAAAGTTGTTGGGTTGTGTGTGTGGGGGTGGGGGGGTAAAGGCCGGTTGGTAGATGTATGTTGGAATGTAGATAGTGAAAAAAAAAGTATATAAAATTAAGCACGTAAACAATTTATATTTGATCTGTCATTCTGGTTATGTCCAAAGATAGATGTACTTAAATTTATATTGTACATGAGTAAACCTGAAACTTTAGAACCTAAGAGGTTAAATTGACATTTTATAAAAGTGGTGAAAATGTCAAAACCTAAAGTTGAGGGGGAGTAGTGGGGTGACCTTTACTTATAACTAAAGTTAAGTTAATGTTATAACTTATGACTAAATGTTATTATGATAAAAACAATCAAATTTAAACAAAACAAATAAGGAGTTACTTAATAGTTGTTAACGTTCTGATTACAGGATCAATATCATAAAATGTACTTCCAAAATTTTTTTAATTGAAATACATAACTTTTTGGGGTAATTTTGTAAAATAATAACCAATTTTCAAAAGTATTCCAATTAGATAACTAAAGTTTTAAAAATGTTTTAATTAGGTCACTCAGTTTTTATATTTTATATAAATTAAAAGTCTTAACTTGTTTTATAGCATGTTATACTTTTTGTTTTAATTAGAAAATATTTTTTTCTATATTTTGCTGCTAATATGAAACTTTAATGTAAATTTTAGGTACCTGTTAATTTTTTCATAATTAACATGTTTTTTTTTTGTTTTTTTAATAGAATTTTATATATTAAAAATTCTGACCCCCACGTCTTCTTCACCGTTACTTTCTTGACATAAGAAATTTTAATGATGACTCGATTTGATCGTTTAGTTGTATAATTTGAGAAAAATATGCATGGGTGACTAAATTAGAACACTTTTAAAACCTGGTTACTATTTTGTGACATTTTCCCTAACATTTATACCAACACACGAGAAAGAAACATCACTCTAGACACGCGTGACATGCCACTTTACGTTGGTTCTGGTGTTATATGTGACATGCCCCACGATACACAGTCTATATGTACAATACACATGA
Source organism: Flaveria floridana (assembly GCA_018326465.1). NCBI lineage: Eukaryota > Viridiplantae > Streptophyta > Magnoliopsida > Asterales > Asteraceae > Flaveria > Flaveria floridana. Next base: position 3,393 of record BJCO01468051.1, on the reverse strand, counting down.
ATGCCACAAAAAATGTTAGGCCAATCAAAATATTATAATTTTTAAGCGATTGAAACACATATGAAACTTATGAAGTGATATCATGATGTATAAAATTATAAGCCCCTATATTAGCAGCTGATTTCAACATGGTACAACTAGTGTATAATTGTATATTATGCTATTTAGTAAAAATGCGGTAACCTCATGAATGATGAGTCTCAAAGTCTCTTCTTATAGTTTCCAGCAAAAACTCATTCCATGTATCAATTGGGCCTGGCATACACCAATGCAAACAATCCTGTGGTGGGGGCCGCCCATCCGCACTCCTTTTTGTGATCTTGTTCGGGTCAGGACTACGGTAAGGGCCCGGATGACCATCGTGCCTATACGAGAAGGGTTTTGTGATATCCATGAATGCCACCCGTGATTTGTTGATCTTTTTCTTTATGCCACGTTTGAACCCTGAGACTTGTTTGTCATGCATTGTGTTTGTGAAACCACTCTCGAGTAACTCGCCATCCGTTGCAGGTTTCACCTGTTAAAGATATTAACTAATAAGCTTTTACACGGCAGATGAAGGAAACCGGATTTATGCACAAAATCAAATTAGAAAATATGTCTATATTATCATAATTGCATGTATTTTGATTTCCTAAATTAAGAATAAACAAGTTTTATGGGCTAAGAAATCCGTATTTTTGATGTATTTTAGGTTTGATAATTAGCTTGTATAAAAGTAGCAGTCTGGACCCAGTTATTTATCATTGGGTCGATCCGGTTTATACATTTTCTCTAACAGGTCAAATGCACGATCAAAGACATTAGCTTAAAAGAAAATGAGTCAAACATAATGGTTACAATGAAATTGTACTTTACATGTATAAAACCTCATAAATATTGCTTTTAGAGTAGTATAGAAATAATACCATTTTTATAATTAAATTTGGCACGCTAATTAATTTAAAAGATTTTGGACTTGACCTGTACCATCAAAATCAATTTTGACCCATTACCCAACCCGTCAATTTTATCAAATTTAAGGTTGAGGTCATACTCATAACCATGTAATTATTTGGTACAGATCAAAACAACTCCAAGAACACTTTTTGTCCATGGTTTTAAAAATACTTGTGTAAAATTTGATAACCAAAATAATGATATGACCAACGGCTCTTCTCTAAGTTTTTCATTATTACCTTCCCTGTACATGACCCGCCCGTATTCCAGGCTCCACCTTCATAGTGATCGGGTGAATACGAGCGGACCACAGTCAAACCTTTGTAGTCTGGGTTGGTTACGAGTGAAGACATAATGGTTGCTACAGATATCTCAAATGCTTCAGTGCTATCAATTTTCTTCTTTCGGGAGTTATCAGGCCACCATAACTGTCCACCCACGATATCATTATTTAAAATGTAAACCGATCGTTTTGCAAACCAGTGACCCGAGGAAAGCACAAGAACATCAACGCTTGGAAGCACATCCATAAAAGTTTCATCCGGAAGATCAAGATGAAGCTTGTCTACACCCTCGGGTGCAAAATCAAATTTCTCAGTTGTTTTATGAACAAGCCATGATGACCATATCCGTATCATTGTTGTGGACGTTGACCGGAAATAATACCGTTGCATTCTTTTATTCCCACGGTTTACCGGAACTTCAGCCTGTAATTTTACAAATGGAGAATTTTTAGCAGTTGCATAAATTAACTTTAAAGATTTTAACTATAGGTAGAAAAATGAGTGCGTTGGGCAACAAATCAAAACAGATTAAGTTGAAATGGACCATTTGGGCTAGATCGATTGGGTTGACTCGTAAACAGTTTTGGGTCCACTGTTTTAGTATAAATTTACAAAGACAATCTGAATCTTTAAATATAATGATTCAGGAGGCTGTGTACATTAAAAATATACTGTGTGACTTTCAACCCGTTTCCCTTTTCTGGTAATTCTCTTGAGTTAACCCGTTTGATCAAGATCAAACATGCTTATAAATGGATCCAAATGGTGAGCTCTACGTTCAGCTGTTGACGATGAACATGGCAGGTCTATTTTTATTTCATAATGCTTGATGAGAATATATCATCAATAAACACATTCAAAGCAAATATCTAAAATAATCAGGCAGCAAAATTCCTTTATGCTACTACTATAGTCAGAGCAGAAATATGAAAGAAACAAAGAAAGAGCAAGAAAAGAGGACACCTTTTGATTATTAGCTCAAACCCAATGCTTTGTAAACTCAATATTAACATGTTATATGTATCCCTATCATAGTTCTGAAGCCAACATTGCCACTGAATATTATCATTAATGAAGTTAAAATATTTTGTGGATAGTATAAATGCGCATGACCAAAGTAAAATGTAACTTTTTAAGCTTCAAAGTGTATACAGGATGTTTATCTTCTTCATAAGGATTAAACATAATTACAAAATAATTACAAAAATTGATCTAAATCAAGAAGATTTCTCTGGTGGACAATATTAAAGAGTGCCTTTTTATATTTTGTTAAGAACAAGTGTTGTAAAAGGCGGGCTAGGCGGCCGCCTAGGCGGGGATTAATCGCTAGTCGGCCCCTAGCCTTGTCGATTATGGTTAGTCGGAGCTATTAGGCGCTAGGCGGAGCCAGGCGGCAGTAATCGGAGAAAATCGGTGCTAGTCGGTGTAATCGGGCCTAGGCGGTGGTTACGGTCAAAGTCGGTCAACTTTAATTTTTTGGCATATTTAGATCTGATTCAAAAGAGGAAACCCATTTAACCTAACCTAACCTAACTCACCTCCTCCCTTGCTTTTTTCCACCGCCGCATTACACCTAACTCGGCTCCTCCCTCCGGCGAACCCCCCCTCGCGGCCAAGCTCCGGTGTAATCGAGCCCTTCTCCGGCGACCGCAGCAGCAGCGGCGCCCCCTTTGCGCAGCGACCGCAGCAGCAGCAGCTTCTTGCGCAGCAGCAGGCAACAGCAGCTTCTTGCGAAGCAGCAGGCAACAGCAGCTTCTTGCGATTTATGAGTTGATAAAGAATTTCATTTGTGAAATACTGTGGCTTATTATATATATTCTGAATTTTGTGATATATTAATATATTATATATATGTATATTGTGATTATTGTCATATGTCAAATTTACTAGTTACTAATTTAACTACTATGTTTTGTGATATATTAATATAGTTACTATGATGAATTTTAAACTATTCGAACTTTGAAATATTAGAACTACTATGTTTTAATTTTTATGTGTTGAAATATTTGATCTCTAAACTTTAAAACACTTGATTGTTATTTTTATGTTTAGTTAATTATGTTTGAAGTATAATAATCCTAACTATATATATAATTTATAAAAAATACATATAAAATCTCCAAACCGATTAATCCCGATTAATCTCTAGCTCACCGCCCGACTAGCG
>BJCO01468050.1:0-10260 GCA_018326465.1 Flaveria floridana | reverse complement strand
GGGGGGGTTGTTTATTATCGTGTTGTTATAGGGTCGTCACACACTGAGGAAGATGCCAATTTATTCCATTTGATAAAGGGTTGTCATAGGGTCGTCTCACACATTTAATATTTTAAGGTTTATTCTTTAAAAACTTTTATAGAATGGTTTTGCTCCTTACCTATGTTTATGTTCACATAAAAACATTTCTGAAATTACTAAACACATAAATGTATTCACTAGTGATTATATCTTATAACTATTGAATACGTTATATTTAGGGTACTCGGGACATTCTCAACAAGAGTCTTGGTAGTTTGGTAATATTGATGTCCGTGACTCGAGTAGGGCCTTTGGATAGGCAATTTCGGGTGTAATTTGGATAGTTTGTGTTGTTTTGAGTACCTTTATAGTTATAATTAACTGTAAAGTACTTATCACTGGTGATTTATGTGAAAGTTTGTATATTTCTATATCCAAAAGAAATAACTACACCGACCATACATAGAGATTGAAACTAACCTTAATGTCAAACTCTAACAGGCTTAATCTTAAAACATAATATTTATTATAATCTTAAAAACAAGCCTTCAATGATGATGTCAACATATTAATAGATTGATGGAACATGAACAAGTTAAAATTGATACTTCCTCATTTTTTTGTGAACAAAGTGAATGCAGTCCCAATATGTTTGATGTGGTGATGTTGTAGACAATGATAAATGGCATTGACATTTTTACAGGAGACAATGAAGGCATGAGTAAAACAATATACATTAAAACCAAAATTTTGTGTGTATCCATTATGTTTCGACAACAACGTAACATTTGCTCCCTCTCCCATAGTATGGGACGGGATCATACTCAGCTTCAACACTTGAACGAAACACAATAGCTTGGCGTTTGAAATGACCAAGATAATAAGTTCTCACCCTAAAGTGCATGGTATCAAATATGGGTTTACTTATTAGTTAGACAACCTCCCTGATCAGTGCCTGAATATAAGATGAGACAGAGTGTGGATGAAACATATAGTTGTAGTGCCTTTAATGTAACAAAAAATGTACTTAAGTACATTATATTGTTCTCTTTGTTCATACATATATAGAGAAACCTGTAAAACTACATATAAGATGTCACGTCGAGTGACTATTACATGTCGTAAAGCACAAGAGTCTTCAACGGGGTGGCTTGTTAGACCGACTTTAGCATGTTGACAGGGGCAGAAGTTAGTTTACATTTAGACATCTTTGCTCGATCTAAGAACTATTGAGTATACATTGTTATAATAATTCAAGTGACCTAACTCATCTATAGCAACCAGATGAGATGTGGTTTTATGGTATCTAGGTGTATAGAATAAGTGTATCTTATCGTTTGGTTGATGGTTCAAGTACCATACAAATAAAAAGGATATAGTTTAAAAGTAGAATTAAAAGGTGTGTTAGTTTATAGAAATGATGATGTCACGTATTAATTTATTAGAGAAGTCACTAATAATAATATCGTATACATAAAGTAAGAAAAATTTGTATTTTAACTATGCCTACATATAATTAGAGTTGCAATATTTAATATCATGCATTTTAAATAGTGAATATCATGATTTTTAATTACCATTTTTACAAATTTATTTATAACTAACCCTTAAAATACTAGGAACATCCCAAACTACCCTTATATATATATTTTTCTCATCAGTTAAAATACTTGCAAATTTCACAACTTTTGTTAAATATAAAAGTTTTGAATGATAATCACTTTTTGATTAGTATTTTTCAAAAAACGAGTCCCTTCTCATTTCTCAACCAATTAATTCTAACAATATATACATATAATTTCTTAAAAAATGATCATAATAGAGCCGTTAACCATACATTTTCCAAATTATACTCGTAGCACACAATATTAGATATTTCAACAATAATAACGACTCATTAATAATTTTCTGCCAATCATAGCAATACATTTCTAAAAATTGATTCTATGATTAGTTAAAAGTTGAATGAAGTAGTTATTTTGTATAGTTTAATAGATTATTTTTCTTGATTAGTAAATTACAAAACCACGATGACTTTAATTATCTTCTTAACTTTAAACAATGTGAAATAATTTGGGTTTTGTAACCATGAAGATTCATTATCAAAAAACTTACGTGACTTCATTAATACATTGCTAACCAATGAGATCAGTTAAAACGCAGTTTTCATTGGATAAATAATATTTAGTAGATTTAAAGATGAAAAAAAAAATACTAAAAGTGTTTACCACTACGTCACCTTTTTTAAAAGTTAGTGAAATTAGTTTATACTCTAGTAAAGTTGGTATATGTTACTTATAGTGTCATTTAATTCCAGTAATATACAAATCAACCCCTAAATGTTTGTTCAAATTCTGTGACAGTAGATTATATGTATATCTACTTTCATGGATTTCATTTGACTCTTTTATTGGAGAAATGGAATAACTTCACAAGATTGATTCAACAAACATTAAAAACAAAGAACTTAGAGAACACGTTACAGAAATAGTGGAATGAATATACTATTATATAATTTTATATAACCATTGTTAAACTTAGCTACTGAATTCATGGTGATCTTTTAATCAATTTATTATTCTTCGTTACAACTTACATATCACGATTCAATGTTTAATGTACATAGGATATAATGCTGAAGTTTTATTGTTATATTCTAATGAAATATATTTATAAACTAGATTAAATAACAAATGAAAATCCAATTTGAGGATTTGGATCCCGAAAACAAGCAAGCCATGGCTGTCCTCCACTTGACCCATCAACTATGGAGATGAGATCTCAAATGTCAGAAAGAAGCATCGGCATTTAATGAAAGCAAATTCTATTCATGTTCTAAAATTAATATAGAAATATACAATGCACTTCACTGAATTTTCTTTTCATGAGAAGCAATAATGGATTAAATTTTACATGAATCTAGAAATCTTACATAAATTTAAAACGTTATGCCATACATATAACAATATTTCTTTTTAGAACAGTCTCTCCTTAGAAAGTTAAAAGGCTTGTGGCCTAATGAGTTTGCGGGATAATATAGATATTTGATATGTACGTATATAGTGGTGTCTCTTATCATGAGCTTAAATATACGAGTGCCATTATGGAGAATAATATGGATTTAAATTTAGGATTATATAAGTGTATGTTTGTCGATCTAGGATTTTTTTTCTTTTTTTTCTTAAAAAAATACGTACTTCATTTCATTAAACATCAACAAACAGACATGGACCAGCAAGTTGCTAGACCCATGCTAAGACGCCACCATTGTTTAAGAACAAAACTTAATGAAAAACATAATAACACCGCTCTTTCCGCTCCAAGTCTAAAAATATTAGATTACATTCATGTTAATTAAGATCTTAGATATATAATGAGATTTGAAGATCACGCATATTGGGTTATAGTAACTTTCCGTGTATGGGGAAGATAAACAATAATTTGACATCAAATAAAGTAATCTGGCTATAACCTTGACCATAAATTTATGTTTTTTAAATAACAATCAAATATAAAAGTTATCCTAAAGTGGTACTTTCTAACGTATATTGTGTTCTTTTTATAAAGAGGTCACACATATATTATATTCTGTCTTATTATCTACTAACTTATCTATTCTTATTAGTAGTAAACCAAATATAAAGTTCTGTTATCTAAAGTTCTGGTTATAACCTTTTGTACGATGTTATCTTAGCCGTCAGATCTGCAGTTGATCGACGTCCAGAAATTTGTTGAATTCCCGTCGCCACTAATAACGGTGTCGCCCCTAAAAGTGGCGTCACTAATAATAAGATTTCTTGAATCACGATTACAACTAGCTAAGATTTTAATGCATGTTATTCGCATGAACGATATCGACGGACCATCTTGACCTATTGGCTTCATCCCTAAATCTTGTGTTATTACTATACCGTTAGAAAAATAAGTAGACGCAAATGTAAAAAAGAAATATTACTTATCTCTAAATTTTGGATATTTAGCTATAAATAATAAAATATATTTATCTCTGCCGCATAAAACTGCAACAAAAGGTATTACAAGTTACAATATTAAGTAAGAGACAATTAAAAATAAAAAAAAATGTAACGAGTGCTTCTCTCATCAATAATTTCATCCATACCGCCATCAACCCACAATTGATTTTTAATTATGGCGACTTTTTGTAACTTTTGAGCATGCATTTTAATTTGTTTTTATTTTTTATTTTTTATTTTTTATTTTCTGACCGTTTTAAGGTCAGTATTACAATGACGCAGTTGTATAATAATAATAATGCAGTTAAAGTTGGAAATTGACCGTTTGGGGGGAATGATGACAAGCATGCAATAACGGGAAAAACATATTTTTAATGGCAGACATTCTTTTTAACATTCCAAAAATTTGTGTCCTTTTCTGCTAATTAGAATCTGTGCCACATGTTTGTCACTAAACCCCAAAAGATAATTACTCTCATTAACTTCACTCGTGACTATGCATACTTTCTCTTGTTATAAATAAATAAATAAATATATCAACTTCAACGGTAAACGGGGGTTTACATTTGGAAGAGTTCATGTATGTTATATTCTTAATGATCTTTATTTATTTATTTATTATTATTTTGAAGCCAGAAACAAAAATTGCATCAACAAGTGGTTGTAACTTGTATGGTAGAGATATTTTGGGCGATATCAAGATTTGGTCCTACATTTGCATAAAGAACGGTAAGAAAACCGTTAATTTGATTTTTATTTTAATCTTTTCTCATGTACTTCATCTAGCATCATGTGATCATCCTCTTTTTTACTTTCTTAATTAATGGAATCGCTAGCGGTTCATATATATACAAGTTATTAACTTCACTCGCTTAAGTAAAGGGGTGTAAAAATTTGAACCTTTTGAACCCAATCAATTAACCAATGAATCCCGTTTCTCTCTCAATCAACGGGATCATGAGCCCACTCAACCCAAATCTTTTTTAGCACATAGGGTTGGCGGCATTGTATCCGCGAAACCCATTAGGTGAACCCGCTAGTGCCCCCATCACCTTTATAGAGACAGAGAAAATAAACATTTTGCTGACCAAAGTAAAAAAATTTAACTTCTAACACCCTTTTTTATCCACCTTCAATCAATAAAGAATGTCATCTGCCTCACTTTCGACTAACCAGCTACTCTATACCCGACCAATCATTGTCTTGAGCTCACAAGAAATAGAATGTGGAGTTGACACGTGTCCCGAACCAAAGCCGCAATGGCTAACTACTTCACCCGACTATCTCCTAGCTGCCTTTCTCATTTGCATTTTAGACACCCATGTCACATGCCTAGGAGAAGTTGGATAGGCAAATGAACTAAACCTAATTAAATTTTAGCGTGGTCAATGTTTATTTTTAACTTTTTTTGTCCTCAAATTAATGTTTATTTTGATGATAGTCATATGCTAGTTGTGATTCTTTAATCTTTATATAAATGCTTCCACCCTTTAAAACATAAATATATAAATCGGCATGTTGGTAAAAAGGATATGGAAAATGTACCCTCCTTTCATTACAAGGAGACGGGTCTTTAGGGGCGACGAGAGTCGCCGCTAAAAACCCCCTGTGTCGCCGCTAATAACCATGTGTCGCCGCTATTGAGTCGCCGCTAAAGGCCCTCAAAAATGACGAAAATATGTTGCCCCTAATGCCTCTATGTCGCCGCTAAAACACCTGCGCAACTATTACAGCTTCCTGCTACATTTTTCATGTTTTTTCATATTCCCAATACAAATTTATACATAACAATCTGCATATTCTGCATACATTACTAACTCTAAACATAAATTACCATATATGAACATAAATCCTGTCGTTACAAACATAACGTTTTAGGGTCTTGGAATAAGCCATCAATTCGTTACAAACTAAACTAAGTCAATATCCATTCATACATTATAATATTATATTCTAAATTAAGTCAACTTACATTTATCAATTAAGCTTCATCATTTTCATCATCTTCATGGTCTTCACCGTCCTCATCACTAACTTGTTTATGTTGCCCGTAATTTTGAAGCTGATCTCTAAAATATGGGTCTTGAAACAAGGAATCAATTTGTTCCTACAATAAAAGTCATGTTTAAACTAATAACATGCAAGACCCCCAATAACATATTGACTCATTTCCAACACATCTATTTTGTCTCATTTAACATTCCAATGCTAATGCCTTGGTGTACGATGCAATCTGAGCCGTCAGATCTACATTTGATCGACGTCCAGAAAGGTGTTGACAGAGGCGTACGGATCGCAGACAATTAGCGGCGACACAGGCGTACGTGTCGCCGCTATTGGTGTCGCCGCTAATGCCTATCGCCATTAATGTCTCTGTCGCCCCTAAATGTGTCGCCACTAATTATAAGAATTCTTGTAGTGAATATAAATGAGGTCAACATTATTTATTGTCATGCATGTTAAGTTAGCTCGAGATGTTTGGGTCAATATATTCATATGAAGCAAGGTAGTTGGATCTGTAGAAAACTCGAGTATTGGACATGTTGGCCCTTCCATAATTCACCTGCCCGGCCATTGCGACCGAAACAATTGGAGTTGTCTTTATGTAATTTTCTTAACCATTTTTATGGTGTATTTGAAAAGCTCGGAAAGATAATTAGTTGTTTAATGATAAATCACGAGACGTGGAACACGCAAGGCCAGCTACTTAATTCTGCCACCTTAGAACCCCTAACCATTGACTATCTACAAGTACAACATATATGTCCGCTAAGAGACACAATTCCCAACCTAGAACCCTCAGCTCTTCAATTCCACTCGCATAATATTAGTTGATTTAGACGATATTAACCAACTATAAACAACAAACTGACTTACTGGTTCAAAGACTTCTCATATTACTTTAGTCTAACCATGTAACTTTCATGTAGGATATCGTATAACCGGGAACCAATACCTTTATACATGAGTTTTGAGTATTCCTATGAATTGATTCAACAAATTTACATAGTTATATCACTTTTTGTCATCAACCATGCACTGCGTAAATCAAGAGCAATACTTAATAACAAAATTTTTTGATGGTTGCATATATATTTTTTTAATGGAAAATGTACAACCTTGCTTCGCAGGATAGGTGCTATCTTAATCGGGTCCACCTATCCGTTTTCCATCCGGGACCGCACCCTCAGGAGGAAACTCATTGCTGAGAAAACCCCCTGACTTAACTCTAAGTATTTTTTTGCTCAGAGTGAGACTTGAACCCATAACCTCTCTTTTATTTATATGTCATGAGTACCTTATCTTAACCAGATGGCCTAATGATTATTGGTAGATGGTTGTGTAGATAATGCACTAAATTAACCTACAACATTATATCAACTTAATATTTGACACGTAAAGAAAGAGCCAATCACATTTTAGGTATAATGAGACTCGATTGATGACGCACAACGAAAAGGTGATACATGAGGAAAAAACATTTCACATAGAATATTCAGACCAACGATTCTTTCAAGGGAGTGAGATAGCAACGCTTAACATTTCACATGAGATAGCATGGACTCATTTAGAAGTAACTAATTAGTAACTTGTTAACCACCCAAGTTAGTGCTAATAGCCAAAGCTATTATTGTTCATAATTACTACTAACATCATAAGTTATTTTTGTTCGTAATTGACATTACTAGCATAATCACTGCTTATAACACACGTTGGTGATGATCATACGTGACGTGAATAGTTAAAATACCTACTGATGATTGGTAACTATGTAGATCTGAAGCAACATTTACTGGTTTTCAACTAAGGCAATCAAATTTTCGTCAATAGGACCACCCCACTGGCTTAACCATTCTGGAACCCTATTTGGAGAGCAGTCCCCCGGCATCCCCCCCCCCCCAAATGGGGCTACCCTTGGGAATCTATGCCAAGGGATCTCTCCTTGAGCTCTTAGATCTTTGGTGCTTGAAATAACAATAGTATTTAGCAAACATTTACTTCAGAACTTTTTAACTTGTATAGCATTCTAACAACTTGAGAAAGCAAGTTTTCTTTCAAAACTTGTATAGATGTTTGTTCTTATTTCTTAAATGTTTCCAAGGAAATTCAAGTAAACTAAACTTGATGATACTAGAGTCACTAACACTTAAATACAATAATTAATAATACTAGAGTCACTTAAATATAATACTAGAGTCACTAACACTTAAATATAATAACACTTATCTAATAGGTCAATCATTATATGATTTAAATCTTGAACTAAAACTTTTGAATATAATAATTAAGCCAAACATAAATTTAGGGGGCATTTGATTCGCGTAATGTGTTAAAATTAGAATTGGAATTGGATTATAAGGAACTGGATTTTAAATTTAATATTTTTCAAATGATGTGGAAATCAAGGGAATTGAAATCTATAAAATGAATATAAATTTCAAATGCATTTTAAACACTCATAAAAAACGATTCTAGTTAATAGGACACATTTCATTATAAATCACCCCCTACGCATCGTATAATGGGGTCGTATAGTTTTATATGAGACGTATAACATCTCTAACAACCCCTTGAATTTTCATCATATTTAATGTTAAATTTTGTTATACACGTCGTATAGATTTATATGAGCCGTATAGGGAGTCGTATGAGTCTATATGAGCGTATAACCCTCTAACACCCCACTGAATCTCCCTCGTTTTCAGTGTCGTCGATCATATACGCCATATATAGGGGGTGTCGATTTATAAAGTGAGATGTCTTAATATTAGGACTCTAAAAAAATTGGAATGATCACTCATTACAAACCGTCACCACCTCTACTACCAATTATCACCGTTGCGTACCACCAACCGTACTAACACCTAAATTTCTTTGAATTTTGCATACCAAACGCATCCTTAAAATTAACTTCTCTCAAAACTTCTATTAGATTTTTCCAATTCCAAAATCTTTTTAAACGGCACTCGATTATATTCAAAAAAATATTAAGAATAGAATTTTCAGTTTTCTGTTTTAAGAAAGTTCAAGTTTAGTAACTTCTCGTAAAATGAAATCTATGCACCATGCATTTTACAAACTCCATATTCAAAGAAACTTATCATTGAAAGATCTCCCAAAGATTTTGGGATAATTCACCGCCAATTTCCTCAATGACGGAGGAGACGAATGGAATCCGGCCATCACCGGCAGAAGCAACGCCGGCAGAGTTCACCGGAAAAAAAGGCCCACCGATTCACGAATTCCTTTCAATAATAATGTGGCTTGGTACTCTTCCATTCGTCATGTTTCTCATCATGGCTTCTTTTTTCTATCTTCCACTTTTCAAATCCTTCTTGTAAGTATAATTAATCTTTTTGATAATCCCCGCTAATGTCCGACATAATTTGATTTGATATTTATCTTCGTTATGTAATTTCTTTATTAGGGTTTTGGGGATCCTTGTTATGCTAGTGATCATCCCAATTAATGAGAACAACAAATGGGGCCTAGCTTTGGCCAGGTGATTATAATGATCATACAGAATAATTGACATTATGATGTTAAATAGGGAGTTTAAGGTGCTAATTTTAATTTATTTTAGGTACATTTATAAGAATGTTGCAGGTTATTTTCCAGCTACTGTGTATGTTGAGGATATTAAATCTTTCAGCCCTGATCAGGCTTACGGTAAATGTTTTCGACACGTTCTTTAGACCGAAATTTACTTTTATGTTGGATGATCGATTTAAGTTGTTAGAGGAAAAAGCTATCTAAGGGGTTGAACTTGGTTGTGAATGAATTAGACGTTTTGATATACTAGAACGGTGCCCGCGCAATGCGGCGGGGCAGCATTTTACATGCGATACGTGTTTTTAACATTTTATTATTCTTGTAGTAGTTTTATAAAATTTTAATATGTTTTTAAGCTAAAATTTAAAACACTAAATAAATTCGTTCTGCATGACTACTTGTACATTTACACACTAATTTATTGTACCTTATAAAATACGGACCGGTCAAACAAAAAGTTTACACCAAAACATTTAAAAAAAACACAGGTTACAGTTATAGTCTCAAAAGTTTTTTAAATGTGATATTTTAAAATATATAGCTGAAATGTTAAAACAAATTCAGTTTTTTTGGTTTATGGGGTAGATAATGTAAAATTTTATGTAAATATTAGAAAGTGTAAGGTTATTATATAACTAATTGTAAGGGGTGATATGTAAATAATGTTATAAATACTATTTTACCATCAAAAGTAGTTGTAATTTATGCATTA
>BJCO01468041.1:0-10615 GCA_018326465.1 Flaveria floridana | reverse complement strand
GCAAACAAGTAAGGCACTTACTCACGTATTCCGCTACGTCACGTTTCATACCCGGCCACCAATAATTCTTCTTCATATCATGGTACATCTTGGTAGCACCGGGATGAATGGAGTACCGAGTCTTATGAGGCTCTTCCATGATCTTTCCACGTAAGTTCCCGTAACGAGGAATCCACATCCGCCCATATCGGGTTCTAACACCGAGAGTGTTTTCAGCCAACTCTGCAACTAGGCCTTTCATCATTTAAGAGTTAAGATGATCTTCTTTCATCGCACATTTTTTATTTTAACTCATTCGTACAACACATTTTGTAATAGAAAAATTGATCTTCCTTTTAAAACCTCTTAAAAATATTTTTAAGTTTTAGGCGCATGAGCACTATGCAGGCGCATGGGCACTATGCAGGCGCTTGGCCTCCTAGACACATGGGAACACATAGGCACATGGAAAGGTTCTGGGCGCATAGACACTATTTGGGCGCAGGGGCATATTTGGGGGCATGGGCACTATTTGGACGCATAGGCACTATTTGGGCGCATGGCCCAACGCTTAGTCATTCTGGGCAGTATTCCAGACTCTTGGGTACTATTCAGGTGCATGGGCCTCACTTAGACGCATGGACATCTAGGTGGTTGGGTACTGTTCAGATGTTTGGGATTTCTGGGCGGCTGGGAAAACTTAGTAAATTTAACCGTTGGCGCATGGGCCACTGTTTGGACGTTTGAGCAACTAACTCTTACTAAATTAACATAAATCAGTCCTAAATCATCTTATATCATGATCTAAACATAGTATTAACATTCTAAGCATCATAACAGGTACGTACACACATATATACCCCAAATTTGCACCCACCCACATACACATTTACACACACATACATACGGGTGAAAACCCATCTTTCATAAAACAGGTTCATATGCATTTTCCAGCCCCAAAATTGTTAAAAACATGTTAATAGGGGGTCCTAGAAACTCACCTTATGCAACTTTGGGTATAACTTCCTTCAAATCCGTTTGCTATGAGATCAAACACCTAAAACCCACCAAAGCACACACACACAAATGTACATACACATACATAAGTATAAACTCAAACTAAAATCAGTCAAGAACACATAAAAATCATCAAATTCTTACCTTAAATTTGACTTCTCCTTCTTCTTCTTCAAAACCCGAACTCTCTACTCTTTCTCTCTCTAAAATCGGTTGAAACGGTGTTGTGCAGCAAACATGGGCAGCCATACCACCTTTTGTACAAAATATAATATATTATTTTATACTTTTGACATATTTAACCCCTCAACTTGGGTTAAATTGCACTTTCCTCTTTTATTCTTTTTTTACAACTGCTTAAAATATCCGGGTGTTACAAGTCCACCCCCCTTATATAGGTTTCGTCCCCGAAAACTGTTATTCCTCAAATAGACGAGGGTAATGCTGCCTCATCTCTTCCTCAGTCTCCCACGTAGACTTAGATCCCTTCCTATGCTTCCACTATACACGCACAAGAGGAACCACTTTATTCCTTTACATTTCCTCTTAACGATCAATGATCGCCACTAGTTGCTCCACATAGTTGAGTCGTTCATCAATTTCAATGTCCTCCAGTGGTACAACTATATCCTCATCAGCTAAACACTTCCGCAGATGAGATACATGGAATGTTGGGTGAATTCCACTTAACTCATCTGGTAGTTCCAACCTACAGGCCACCTTTCCTACTCGAGCAATAATTCGGAAATGTCCTATATATCTCGAGCTCAACTTGCCCCACTTCCTATGCCGAATGATGCCCTTCTAGAGTGAGACTTTCAACATAAACCTATCACCCACCTGGAACTCAATCGGTCTACGTCTCTTATCGGCATACGACTTCTGTCTACCTTTAGCTGCCTTCATAATGGCTTGATCTTTTCTAGTTTCTCAGTTGTAACCTCGATCACCTCAATACTTCCCAACTCTTTCTGACCAATATCACCCCAACAAACGGGTGTCCTGCATCTCCTACCGTATAGCATCTCGTATGGTGGCATGCCAATGCTGGCATGATAAATGTTATTGCACGAGAATTCTGCTAATCGCAAATGGTTATCCCGACTTCCTCCAAAATCGATCACGCACGCTCGAAGCATGTCCTGAGTGTCTGGATCGTCCTCTCAAACTGACCGTCCGTCTGAGGATGATAGGCCGTGCTGATGTGCAGCCTTGTTCCCATCGCATCGTGGAATTTCTTCCAAAACTTAGATGTAAAACGAGTGTCACGATCAGATACAATAGACACCGGTACACCATGACGAGCTACAATCTCCTTAATGAATAAATCTGCTAATTTCTCGGAGGAATACGTCTCTTGGATCGGTAGGAAGTGTGCACTCTTCGTCAAAATATCAACTATCACCCATATAGCATCATACCCTCTCGGGGTATGCGGTAACTTCATAATAGTCCATGGTGATATGCTCCCACATCCATTCAGGTATATCCAAAGGTTGGATTTTCCCGTACGGCTTCTGATGCTCCGCCTTCACTTGCAAACAACTAAAGCACTTACTCACGTATTCCGCTACGTCACGTTTCATACCTGGCCACCAATAATTCTTCTTCATATCATGGTACATCTTGGTAGCACCGGGATGAATGGAGTACCGAGTCTTATGAGGCTCGTCCATAACCTTTCCACGTAAGTTCCCGTAACAAGGAATCCAAATCCGCCCATATCAGGTTCTAACATCGAGAATGTTTTCAGCCAACTCTGCAACTAGGCCTTTCATCATTTAAGAGTCAAGATGATCTTCTTTCATCGCACATTTTTTATTTTAACTCATTCGTACAACACATTTTGTAATAGAAAAATTGATCTTCCTTTTAAAACCTCTTAAAAATATTTCTAAGTTTTTAGGCGCATGAGCACTATGCAGGCGTATGGGCACTATGCAGGCGCTTGGCCTCCTAGACGCATGGGAACACTTAGGCGCATGGAATGGTTCTGGGCGCATAGACACTATTTGGGCGCATGGGCATATTTGGGCGCATGGGCACTATTTAGGCGCATGGGCACTATTTGGGCGCATGGCCCAACGCTTAGTCATTCTGGGCAGTATTCCAGACGCTTGGGTACTATTCAGGCGCATGGGCCTCACTTAGACGCATGGACATCTAGGCGGTTGGGTACTGTTCAGACGTTTGGGATTTCTGGGCGGTTGGGAAAACTTAGTAAATTTAACCGTTGGCGCATGGGCCACTGTTTGGATGTTTGGGCAACTAACTCTTACTAAATTAACATAAATCAGTCCTAAATCATCTTATATCATGATCTAAGCTTAGTATTAACATTCTACGCATCATAAGAGGTACGTACACACATATATATATCCCAAATTTGCACCCACCCACATACACATTTACACACACATACATACGGGTGAAAACCCATCTTTCATAAAACAGGTTCACATGCATTTTCCAGCCCCAAAATTGTAAAAACATGTTAATAGGGGGTCCCAGAAACTCACCTTATGCAACTTTAGGTATAACTTCCTTCAAATCCGTTTGCTATGAGCTCAAACACCTAAAACCCACCAAAGCACACACACACAAATGTACATACACATACATCAGTATAAACTTGAACTAAAATCAGTTAAGAACACCTAAAAATCATCAAATTCTTACCTAAAATTAGACTTCTCCTTCTTCTTCTTCAAAACCCGAACTCTCTACTTTTTCTCTCTCTAAAATCGGTTGAAAAGGTGTTGTGTAGCAAACATGGAATTTCTTCCAAAACTTAGATGTAAACCGAGTGTCACGATCAGATACAATAGACACCGGTACACCATGACGAGCTACAATCGCCTTGATGAATAAATCTGCTAATTTCTCGGAGGAATACATCTCTTGGATCGGTAGGAAGTTTGCACTCTTCGTCAAAATAAAGTCCATACATACATAAGTATAAACTTAAATTTGACTTCTCCTTCTTCTTCTTCAAAACCCAAACTCTCTACTCTTTCTCTCTCTAAAATCGGTTGAAAAAGTGTTGTGCAGCAGCCATACCACCTTTTGTACAAAATATAATATATTATTTTGTACTTTTGACACATTTAACCCCTCAACTTGGGTTAAATCGCATTTTCCACTTTTATTATTTTTTTACAACTTCTTAAAATATTCGGGTGTTACATGGATGATAGCATTGGTGGTGTTGGCGGTTGTAGTAACCGAGAAAGTTGAGAGAAAGGTGGTGACGCTGGTCTCGGGTGGTGGTGGTTATAAGGGTAGAGTGACCGAGAGTACCAATGGTGGTGTTGATGGTTGTGGTAACCGAGAGACAAGAGAACCGAGATAGATTGAAAGTGAAAGTTGCGGTTGTGAACTATGATCCGAAAGAGATAGAAACGTAGCGAGGTTTTACGGTGGTCAGGGGTATGGGAACCCCATGCTACCGAGAACAAGTAGTGGAGGGCTTCATCATGAGGTCTAGATCATAGGTTGGTGAGGTGGTATGTATAGGTTTGCTTAGTAAGCAATTAGGGATAGGTGTCATTAGGAGAGTGTGCTTGGTGTCCAAGGGGGTGGAAAAGGTGGCGGGTATTGGAGATTGCTTAGTGGCAAGGAACTAGGTGCTGGTTGTGAGGTGTTATGAAGGTGGCCGAAGGTCATGGTGGTAGTTAGTGATTAATCTAGGTTTAGTTAAATGGTTTTTGATTAATCGGATAGCTTATCATGGTAACAAACCAAGATGAGGTTTGATTGTGTTTGTTTTGGTGTTTAGATAGTTAAGAGGTGATTTGTTTTTGTTATGTTTCAATGGTTTGATGAAATGATGTTTGATTCAACTGGGTTCTATATATATGTGTGTAAGATGATTTGTAGATGTATATACTTACATGCATACGTAAAATGCATGCATGCACATTAACATACTTTAACTTATATAATTATTTTATAATGTGGAAGTGTATATATGAAAAAGATTCATAATTTTGATAATGGTTTATCTATATACACAAGCATGCATACGTAAATAATACATGCATGTAAAGCATACATACACATAATTTACTCATTAAGCTAATATATACATGTAAGGTAACTATGAGTGATAACCTTAATTGTTGTCTAACCTGAAATTATAGGGTTGTCACATTCTCTCCCCGTAAAAAGAATTTCGTCCTGAAATTCCTTGATAGTCATTTTCTCCTTGGTGTGAGGATTTTGTATCAGGCCTTGATCTTTATGCTTGAAATAAATAAGGATATATTTTCTTGATTTCATCCTCATGTTCCCACATAAATTCAGGTCCTCTTTTTGAATCCCATTTTGCTTTCACTATCGGGATCTTACTTCTTTTTAGACTTTTTACTTCTCTACCCATATTTTGATTTATTGTATTGGAACTCTTAATGTTCCATCTATTAAACACTTCTTTAAATTAGACATATGAAATGTATTGTGTATTCCACTTAGTTCTTGTGGTAAGTATAACTTGTAAGATACAAGACCAATTCTTTCTATAATCTCAAAAGGGCCAACATACCTAGGGTTTAACTTATTCCTTTTCCCGAATCGGATAACTCCCTGAGATGGTGATACCTTAAGATACACCTTATCTCCTACCTGAAATTCTAAAGGCTTTCTTCTCTTATTAGCATAACTCTTTTGTCTATCAGGTGCTGCTTTTAATCTATTCTTAATGTCACAGATCTAATCAGTTGTTTCCTGTATAAGTTCTGGACCTGTGAGCTGTCTATCTCCTACTTCGTTCCAGCATAGGGGTGATCTACACTTTCTTCCGTATAGAGCTTCAAACGGAGCTACTCCAATACTAGAGTGATAACTGTTATTGTATAAAAATTCAATTAATGGTAACTGTGAATCCCAGGTACCACCAAAATCTATTGCACAAGCTCGTAAAATATCTTCCATTATTTGTATTGTTCTTTCACTTTATCCATCTATTTGGGGATGATAAGCTGTACTCATATTTACTTGAGTTCCTTCCGCTTTTTGTAATGTCTGCCAGAATCTCGAAGAAAACCTACTATCTCTGTCAGATATTATTAATACAGGTATTCCATGTCTAGACACAATTTCTTTCATGTAATTTTTTTCTAACCTTTCCCATTTTATAATCTTCTCTTATTGGTAAGAAGTGAGCTGACTTAGTCAGTCTATCTACTATAACCCATATTGTGTCATACCCATTGTGGTTCTAGACAATTTAGTTACAAAATCCATAGTGTTGATCCCATTTCCATTCTGGGATTTCTAGCTGTTGTAAACATCCTGAAGGTTTCTGATATTCAGCTTTAACTCTATAACAAACATTAAACCTTTCCACAAACTTAGCAACAGATCTTTGCATACCTGGCCACCAATATTATCTTTTCAAATCCTTGTACATTTTACTATTTCCTAGATGTACTGAATATCTAGATTTGTGTGCTTATTTTAAGATGATTTCCCTTAACATGTTATTGTTAGGGACCCAAATCCTTTCTTTAAATCTCAAGATTTCATCCTGTCTTGCTTTTATTTGCTTTCTTTGTCCTATTACTTCTTTCAGGTCATCTTTCTGTTGGGCTTCCTGAATTTGATTAAGTAAATCTGAACGTATCTCCATTCTCATAACGCGAACTCGTAATGGCTTAATTCATTCCTTGCTACTTAAAGCATCAGCTACTACGTTTGCTTTTCCTGGGTGATATTTGATTTCACAATAATAGTCACTTATAACTCTACCCATCTTCTTTGTCTCATATTCAACATCTTCTAATAAAATATATGTTGTAAACTTTTATGATCCGTATAAATTGTACACTTAGTTCCATACAAGTAATGTCTCCAAATTTTTAGTTGAAACACTACTGCTCATAATTCTAAGTCATGTGTAGTATAGTTCTTTTCACTACCTCTGAGTTGTCTAGATGCATATGCAATTACTTGGTTACTTTGCATTAAAACACATCCAAAACCTTGGCGTGATACATCATAGTATATTACAAAGTCGTTTGTTCCTTCTGGGATTGCTAAAATAGGAGCACTATATAACTTGTTCTTTAATAGTTCAAATGCCTCGTTTTGTCTTTCTCCCCACTCATACTTTCTATCTTTTTGGGTCAATTCTTTCAAAGGTTGAGCTATTCTTAAGAAATTTTCTATAAATCTCCTGTAATATCCTGCCAAACCTAAGAATAGTCGCACCTCAGTTGATGTTTTTGGAATTTCCCATTTTTTTACTGCTTCAATCTTTGCTGGGTCAGCTTGTATTCCCTTTTGGTTAACCACATGCCCTAGAAATTGTACTTCTCTTTTCCAAAATTCACATTTTGAAAATTTAGTGTACAATTGTTCTTTCCAAAGTAGTTCTAAAGTCAACCTTAGGTGTTTCTCATGTTCTTCCTTACTCTTAGAGTACATTAAAATGTCATCTATGAAGACTATGACAAATTTATCTAAAAATGGCTTACAAACTCTATTCATTAAGCCCATGAATACTGCAGGAACATTTGTTATTCCGAATGGCATTACAAGGAACTCATAATGTCCATAACATGTTCTGAATGCAATCTTAGGAATATCCTCCTCCAGTACTCTTAACTGATGATATCCAGATCTTAAGTCTATTTTAGAAAAATAAGTAGATCCTTGCAACTGATCAAATAAGTCATCAATCCTAGGGAGATGATACCTGTTCTTTATGGTTATCTTATTGAGTTCTCGATAATCAATGCACATTTTGAATGTTCCATCCTTCTTCTTAACAAATAAAACTGGTGCTCCCTAAGAAGATACACAAGGACGTATAAACCTTTTATCTAACAATTCCTGAAGTTGGCTCATTAGTTCCTTCATCTCTGTTGGAGCTAAATGATATAGAGATTTAGCTATAGGGGCAGTTCCTAGTAATAACTTAATCTTTAATTCTACCTGACGATGGGGTGGTAATCCTAGTAATTAATCAGGAAATATCTCTGGATATTCTCTAACGATAGGAACCTTCTAAATTTTTCATGTCTAGGTGTATATCTATTATGTGTGCTAGAAATGCTAAACATTTCTTTCTCAAATATTTCTGTGCTTTCTTACATGAAATTATCTTTACAGTACCCCTAGGCTGTTCACCATATATGGTAAGAATTGTATTATTCTTATTCATAGGGATTTTAATCATTCTTTTTCCACAAACAATTTTAGCTTGATTTCTATATAACCTATCCATACCCACAACAACATCAAAACCTCCTAATTCAATAGGAATCAAATAAATATTAAAACAATGATCATCCAAAATCATAGTGCAATTAGGAATAACTTCACTAGCCTTAATTATTTCTTTATTAGCTAATTCTGTCATAAATTTATTTTTTAACTTTTCTGAGGTTAGGTTAAGTAAAGACTTAAACGCATGCGAGACAAAACTACGTGTAGCCCCGTATCAAATAACACAGTTGAGCGTTGATTATTAATAGGAAACGTACTCATTACCACTTCTGGTTCTTTGCAACATGAAAGCTCTACCATGCGGGTTGTTTGTGGGAACTTTCTTCTTTAACTCCGGACATTCACTTCAAAGGTGATTTTCATTCCGACATTGATAGCAGACTGGTTTAGGGTTTGCAGGTCCCTTACAGTCTCGGGATATATGTCCCTTCATCTTACAGTTATAACAAATTGTAATCACGCACTTACCGTGATGGTATCTCTTACAATTGTTACACCATGATTAGCCTTCTATCTGAGGTCTCCTTTCTTGTGCAGCTCCTAAGAAATTTCTCACTGGGTGTCTGGTTATTCTCCTCTATTGATTTCCTCTGGGTCTTTCTCTAAAGGTGTTGCCATTCCATTTTCTCTTATTTCCTATTCTTGCATTGGTCAGAGAACCATTTCTGATCATTTCATCAGTCAAACTACCTGCTCGTGCTACGGCTTCCTGAAAAGTTTTTGGCATTGAAGATTTAACCATTCTTCTTATCTGACGTACTAAACCCCATATGTATCTACCTATTCCTTTTGGTTCTGGAGTTACTAGGTGTGGCACTAACCTAGATAGTTCGTTATACCTATCAGTATATTCCTAGTGTGTTGCATCCTTCATTCTAATGCCAAGAATTGTGTTTCTATTTTCCCTATTTTGTTTTAAGGACAATATTTTTCAATTACTAGATTCTTACATCCTTCCCAGATGTATCCGTTCACCACATGCCTTCCTTTAGTTTGTGCCTCCATTTTCCACCAAGATTGTGCCTCACCCTTCAGAGAATATGAAGCAAACAAGGTGTTGTGGTTATCAGCAAAATTGCTAATTTCTAGTATCGATTCCAACTCTTCGATCCAGCGTAAGGCTTGTATTGCTCCACCTTTCCCGTCGAATTCCCGTGGCCTACAAGACATAAAGGTTTTATAAGAGCATCCCTTCTTGAGTTGATATACAAATTCTTCCCCGGGTGTTCTTCTATGTTGGTATTTACTGGTTCCTCATTTTCTGGCGGAACACCTCCAAAGTTAAGGTTTTTTAGTAATTGGCCTATTAAAGTAGGTATTGCAGCCTCCAATTGTTGGTTTACTGTAACCTTTTGGATTTTTGTTAATTAAAAGTTAACTTCGTTATGTTCTTATAAGGACCTTTCTATCATTTAATAAAACCTTAAGGGCCCGTTTATGCTTGTTTCTATGTTAACTTAAAGGTTAATAAATTAATTCATTAAATAATAATAATAACAATGGTAATTACAACTTTTACTTATTAATATGAAACTTAACATTAAGTTATAATAAAAAAATAATAATAACAATAGTCAAAATATAATAAAGATAATAATAAATAATAATTTATAAATTAATTATTAATAAGTTATAAAAATATTCAAAACCTAAACTTAATTTAAAGTCCAGGGGGTATTTATGTAAATTTAAAAGCTTTAAATGAGACTCTCTAGCATAAAATAATAAAAACTAAACTACAGGGGCTAATTGTGTAAATTTACAAAACCCAAATCAATTCCCCCTCCCTCTCCCCGTATTTCCGGCGTCGGCCCGGCACCCCTCCGGCCGAGCTCCGGCAATCTCCAAAACGCCATTAAAACCGCGGAATAAACCTCAAAACCGTTCCAAATCGATTCGTGAACCCAATTCGAACCTGAATGAAGGCATTAATTTGGTTTTAATCAAGTTAATAATGGTCTTTAATGATGAAATCGAACTAACAATCAAACACTAACACCGATCGATTGAAACGTATACAATCAGGTGCATTTATACGAATTAATACCGCCATATGGATGCTCTAAAACTGTTATTGAACTCAATTTCATCTGTAACACAACCACACACCACCATCGATCCTCCTCTTCTTTGCGGACATGCAGCTTGGTCGAACTTCGTCTTTTGGGCACATTAAACCAAAATTGGTTGAGGGCTAATACTCATCACTACGATTAGGAGCTTTCCATTCGATCAATTGAACCAACAACATCACCAACAGCTTGATCAATCATTGTTCTGGGTCGTGACTCGTCTACAACCTAAGATCATTAATTCACACTTAATCATATAAGTTACACACATAAACATACTCGGTTTTAAACAAGGATCAAAAGCCCCATGATTATTT
>BJCO01468035.1:0-10337 GCA_018326465.1 Flaveria floridana | reverse complement strand
GACAATCCGCTGCAGACCTCTGATATAGCATGGCTTCTTCCTAAAGAGCCATGTTGTTAACCATACTTTATTCTACTGTTTACCTTTTTATGATAGTACATGTTACCAACTTTAGTTGGTGACAAAAGGTAAGTTAGGGACATGTCCTGACTACCAAATCTCAAGTAAAATGTCTGAGATACCTCAACCTATAGTCTCGTAGTATAGGCATTTGGTTAGAGGTTTCCAGCTGGTATCAAAATATATCCGGCTGTAAGTAGTATTATATATGTATTCTCATTGTAACTCATTAGGAAGTGAGATTGAGCCAGAGCTTAAGATTGTAAGAGTCTTGTAATCCTTTGAGTTGAGAAGCAATATATAAAAGCACCTTGAAAATTTACTTACTGTGTTCATTATCATTTGTTACTTGTTATATTGTGATCAACGCTTGTTCGACTCTTTTTGAGTGTTGTTCAAGGTGAGTTTGAGAGAAAAACCACTTGTTGAGTAACCAAAACCGATCCTGCAAGATTTATATGAAACAACCCATGGGTTTTGAGGTTAAAGGAAAGGAGGATAAAATGTGTTTATTGAAAAGATCAATGTATGGGCTAAAACAGTCACCAAGGTATTGGTATAGGCGATTTGATGAGTTTGTAGTGACTTATGGATTCACTAGAAGTGCCTATGATAGTTGTGTTTACTTTAGAAGATGCACTAGTGGAGATTTTCTATATTTGCTATTGTGTGTAGATGACATGTTGCTGGCTTGCAAAGTTAAAGATGAAATTGAGGCTACTAAGAGGCTGCTCATGATGGAATTTGAAATGAAGGAGTTGAGGAGTGCCAAGAGAATTTTAGGGATGGAAATTACCAAGAACAAAAGTGCAAGACGGTTAAAGTTGACTCAGACTTTATACACTAATAAAGTATTAAGTCTTTATAGTATGCATGAGTGTAAAGATGTTAAAACTCCTATAGGAGCTGAATTCAAATTATCTATGGAAAATAGTCCTAGCACAGAAGAGGAGTTGAAGTATATGGAAAGTGTTCCATATGCTAACATGGTGGGAAGCCTCATGTACTTGATGGTGTGCACAAGGCCTAATTTGGCCTATGCTATATGTTTGTTTAGTAGGTTCATTTCATCTCCTGAGAAAGTTCATTGGAATGCTGCTAAATGGATATTTAGATACTTACAACATACTAAAGAGCGTGGGTTAGTATTTGGTCAGAAGGAAGGTGAAAGTCAAGGTAGAATAGAAGATTATATTGATTCTGACTTTGCAAAGGATCTTGATAAGGGGAGATCCATCACTGGATATGTGTTCATGTTTATTGGTAATGTGGTCAGCTGGAAAGCACAACTATAACATGTAGTTTCTTTGTCTACTACTGAAGCAGAATATATAGCACTAACTAAAGCTGTTAAAGAGTCATCATGGTTACAAAGGCTTGTTGCTGAATTAGGGGTTAGATTATCCAATACAATGATTTTTTATGACAATCAGGGTGTAGTTCAACTTGCTAAAAATAGTGTCTTTCATGAAAAACAAGGCATATTCATGTTGGACTTTATTTTGTTCATGAAGTGATCAGTAATAAAGAAGTTGAGGTAAAGAAGAATGGAACAGATAAGAATCTTGCAGATATGCTTACAAAGGTGTTGCAAGGTTCCAAGTTTGAGTTTTGTGTTACTAAGCTTGGTATTGGGTGATAAATTTTGGTTTCTATGATGCATGCTCTAAAAGTGGAGATTGTAACAAGTTAGAGTTGATCATAGCAATTAAACTTGTTAGTAAAGAAGTTCAGGGGTCATTTCTATCTATTCTTATAGTTGACTATATTAATAAAGCTTAGAAGAGAAGTTTACTAAACTTGAAGGGGTGTAAGTGTCAACATTTTTTTCATTCTGTTAGTGGTTGTTAGACCTAATTTTAGGGATAAAAGGGGAGAGCTAGGGTTAAGTTGGTCACTCTCTCAAATTCTTGTATCTCATGTGCAATTCATTGAATCAGAGTATTGTTTCTTATGATTATGGATGTGTGAATCATCAATTTCATAATTTATTCGATTAATTATACAAGATCATCTTATCATCACCTACTCAAGTAAAGAAAAGATCGAGTATTTGATGCGTTCATGCTTTATATATGTTTTAAGTGTTCAATTATGTATTATTATCATATTACTATTCTCGGACGCAATCACTTTGTTCTGTTTATGAAACACAGGTACAGGAAGCTAAAAGGAAGGAAATTGAGCATTAAAGGGAAAAGAGGTAAGATCGGGAACTTGAGAGAAGAACAAAAGAAAGATCGAAGGCAAAAATTCAGGGAGGACGTAGCTTACGTCCTAATGGACGTAGCTTACGTCCTAATGGACGTAGCTTACGTCCTTGTGTTTTTCCCCTGAATTGAGGACGTAAGACAGAAGCTCATGATGTACAACTCTGAAGGGGACGTAGCTTACGTCCTAATGGACGTAGCTTACGTCGTGTTGCCGGGTTTGACCAAAATCTTTGGATTTTGACCATATTTAAGGTGGAGAATTAAATTGTAAAACCCTAATTTGCATTGGGAGCAAAAAGGGATGAACTTTAGTGATTCTTGAGGTTTCTTCCACTTCTCTAACTCATTTCAATCCATCCGATCATGTTCCAATCCGATCTTGTTATTGAATTCATAAAGATGCAAGGCTAAACTCCATGTGATCTACCTCGGTTAATAGGTTTTGTGTTATTAGGTATTTTTCCGTGTTCAATTCGTGTTGGAATTAAAGTCAAGAACCCGTTAAGTTCTTTATTCATTTAACTTGTGTCATGATTGTTTAAACAATTGTTTTATTGAATCTTGATTTGAATGTCATATAATTTTGCGCAAGTTGTATGATTGCAAGGTTTTGGTTGTTAATTCAATTGGTATTTTGTACTAAGACCCTTTAAGTATTGGTTATCACTATCACTTAATCATATACGTATAGAATCCCCATTTAGGATTTTCCACTCAGTTAAAATAACAACCATAACAACAACCTGAATCAACCACCCCCACCACCAAATAACAACCATAACAACAACCTGAATCAACCACCACCCAACAACAACATGAATCAACCACCACCCAACGACAACATGAATCAAATAACTTCAATCAAGGAGATGACTTTGATCATGTGAGTATGCATAGTGTTCACACGAGTGATGAAGATTATGAAGATGAATGGAATAACAATGGAGAACCTTATAACAGTGCAAATTATGATGCATGGGATGGGAATCTCGGTGGAGATGAGGGTCATAATAGAAATAACAATTGGGGGAATGATCAGAATGGGTGGAATGCACCACCTGGAAATCAACAATGAGGTAGGGTTAATAATAATGTCAATCCAAGAAGGCCTTACAGAGCTCAAGTACAAGGTGTCGATAGCCATTTCAGACCGGGCATTTCTGAAAATCCAAATCCTATTGCTCCTCCAAATCGTATAGGAAGAGCTTTTGATGTGCGCTCTCATTATCTCACCATTCTTCCTGCATTTAGAGGTACTGTGACAGAAGAACCATATGTGCATCTTGCTGAATTTGATGCCATATGTAGCACTATTGGTGCAAATCATTTCACACAAGAAGATGTGAGGCTGAGATTGTTCCAATTTACTTTGAAAGATCGAGCTAAGCAATGGTTCCTCATATTGCCTGATAATAGTATTCACATGTCAAGAAATGCAACAAACATTTTTAGATGAATACTATTCGATGGGTAAAACCAGTGACGTAAGAGAAGCTATTCGTTCTTTTCAACAACAAGCCGGAGAACAATTTCATAAGGCATTCACAAGGTTTAAGGAATTGATCGGTATGTGCCCACATCATGGAATTACGCGTTGAGAATTGATAAAAGCTTTTTCAGATGGATTGACTAATGAAGAAAGAAAGTAATTATATTCCACGAGCAATGGCACGTTCCTTTCTAACCACGAAGACGCAAATTGGGAGTTTTTAGAGAGGATGTGTAGAAACTCTAAAGCACAAGCTTCTGCTAGTAGGTGATCAAAATCCACTTCAGTAAGCTCAACCACGGTCGATTATGAGACTAAAGAGAGAATTGCATCATTGGAGAAGCAATTGATGAAGCTAGGAAGAACAGGTCTGAAGGAGGTTACAAATGTAGGATATGATGTATGTGAAGAATATGATGAAATGGTTCATAATGGTGACTCATGTCCAGTGGTAATGGGAAGAAGTAAGGAAGTCAATTAAGTTTATGGAGATAGAAAGCAATTCGATATGAGTTCCAACACTTATCATCCAGGATTGAGGAATCATCCTAATTTTAAGTATGATAATGCTTTAAACCAAATGAACCCTAACTTTCAAGGCAATAATCAAGGTGGTTAAACATATCAAAACCAAACATAAGGGAATTTAATCCAAGTGGCTATCAAAGAACCTCATATTCTCAAGGAAACAATCAAGGGAGTTACCATCATGGGGGTCAACAAGGGATCTCATCACGAAGTTATCAAAGTAATCCTCCATCGGGACAAGTTGGTAATGAAGATTCTACAAATGCAAAATTAGATGTTTTAATGAACATGATGAAAGAGAATATGCAAAAGAATAAGAGGGAGAATGAAATCAGAGATAAGGCTTATGAAGCCTTAAACAAGCAAGTAGGTCAACTAGCTAAGGACGTGGCTAAAATCAAACGGAACCCCAGAAAGTTGCCAAGTGATACCACCATCAATCCTCAACATCAAGGAGCTAACATGAAGAACGTGAGGAATGTGCAAATCAACCAAGTAAGTACTCTTCGTAGTGGAAAAATTTATGACAACAAAGTTGTCCCTCCACTATCATTTATAGAGGGGATAGTGGAGGATGTTGATAATGATAGTGAAAATGAACAGGAACTTGTTTTACTAAAATCAACAAAAAATGTAACTTTTCAAGAGATAAATAAACCAACTTTTAAAGATAATGTGCAAAAAGATAAGGACAAGGTAATGGAGTGTAATACCATTCCTTATCCTTCAGCTTTGATTGAATCAAAGAAAGTAATAAACAAAAGAGGCCCATAACAAGAGAAGATATGGGAGATTATTAAACAGGTTAAAGTTAATTTACCTCTTTTGGATGTAATAAAACAAGTTCCTGCTTATGCCAAATATCTAAAAAATATATGCACTTAAAAACGAACTCACATGTTTCCTAAGAAGCTTGATTTTCCGGCCAATATGAGTGCTATCTTGTCAGGTGCTCTTCCACCTAAGCTTAGAGATCCAGGAGCGCCCATTATTTCGATTCAAGTTGGTGAATTTAAAGTTGCACAGACGCTACTCGATCTTGGAGCTAGTGTTAGTATTCTACCAGGGAGTTTATATGATTAATATGACTTTGGTCCTTTACAAAAAGCCAATACCACGATGGTGTTAGCCGATCTCATATTAAAACTCCCTCGTGGGATAGTAACGGATGTCATAGTCAAGGTGGATGATTTTTACTATCAAGTTTATTTCTTAGTTCTCGATTATGCTTTATTTGACAAAACCAAACAATCTAATGTCATACTTGGGAGATCATTTTTAGTAACTGCTAATGCACAAATTAACTGTCGAGATGTGATAAAGTAACTAACTCATCTGTTGATAATGAATGCTTTATGGCGGACGTTATGGACGGGTGTAAGCCTTACAACAATAAGGAAAACATCAAGGAGCCGTGTGTTTTTATGATAGGTTGGATGTTGAGCATGCATACGATTTGGATGAAGAGGAAGGAAACTTGAAGTGTCCCTTGTGCATGAAGGAAGACCACCGTGGACACATCAAGTGGAGGCTTTACCTGATCATATCGATTCTCAGTTAAAGCCATCATTGGAGAGTCCACCAGAAGTGGAATTGAAAGAGCTCCCCAAACATCTGAAATATGTATTTTTGGGGGACAATCAAACTCTCTCGGTCATCATTGCATCAGAGTTAGAAGGTGCTCAAGAAGAGTTGTTACTTAACGTATTAAAGGAGCATAAAGCAGCTATTGGATGGACAATTGCAGATCTCAAAGGTATTAGACCATCTATTATGATGCACAAAATCATTACTGATGCTGATGTCAAACCTGTGAGAGACACTCAAGGACGATTAAACCTGAACATGCGAGAAGTGGTAAAGAAGGAAGTTGTTAAATGGTTAGACGCAGGAATAGTGTATCCAATTTCTGATAGCATGTGGATCAGTCCTACACAAACAGTACCTAAGAAATCAGGCATCCAAATTATAAGAGGTGAGGATGGTGAACATGTAGCCACTCGACATGTGACCAGATGATGAGTATGTATTGATTATAGGAAGTTGAATGCAACCACTTCAAAAGGCCATTTTCCACTTCCTTTCATTGATCAAATCATTGAGTAGCTATTAGGTCAAAAATTTTATTGTTTTTTAGATGGGTATTCAGGATACAATCAGATTGCAATTCATCCAGATAATCAACAAAAGACTACTTTTACTTGCCCTTATGGTACTTTCGCATTTAGACGAATGTCATTTGGACTTTGTAATGCCCCAGCCACCTTCCAAAGGTGTATGATGAGTATCTTTTCGGATATGATTGGGGAGTCTTTAGAAATCTTCATGGATGACTTTTCAATCTTTGGTCCATCTTTTAACAATTGTCTAGTTCAATTAACAAAGGTTTTAAAAAGATATGTTGAAACAAATTTGGTTTTGGGAGAAAAGTCATTTTATGGTAAAAGAAGGAATTGTTTTAGGACATGTGGTCTCAAAACATGGGATAAAGGTTGATCATACTAAAATTAAAGTTATTTCAACATTACCCCCTCCCACAAATGTAAAAGGCATTAGATTATTTTTAGGACATACCGGGTTTTATAGGAGATTTATAAAAGGGTTTAGTATAATTACGAAACCACTTTGTAACTTTCTTTTGAAAGATGTGTCATTTGTGTTTGACAAAGAGTGTCTTAAGTCTTTTACTACTTTAAAACAAAAATTGGTTGAAGCCCTAATATTGCAAGCACCCGATTGGTCATTATCTTTTGAAATAATGTGTGTCGCGAGTGACTTTGCAATTAGGGTTGTTTTGGGACAACGGGTAGACAAGAAACCCATGGTAATTTATTATGCTAGTAAAACTCTAGCTGGTGCTCAATTGAACTATACTACCACTGAGAAAGAGTTACTTGCAATTGTTTATGCTCTTGATAAGTTTAGGTCATACATTTGGGGAAGCAAGGTAATTATTTATTCGGATCATAGTGCCGTATGTTACTTAATGGAAAAGAAAGATGCCAAACCCAGGTTGATTAGATGGATTCTTCTGCTGCAAGAGTTTAATCTAGAAATTTGAGATAAGAAGGGAAGCGAGAATGTGGTTGCTGATCATCTATCTAGGATAATAAACACCGACCTGAACCACACTGTGGAGATAAATGAAACATTCCCAAATGAACAATTATTTACTGTTTCTGAATTACCATGGTTTGCTGACATTATTAGTTATTATGCTGCAGGTGCTATTCCAGAACATTGGCAAAAATGGAAAAGACAAAAATTCATGTCACAGGTTAAGCAGTATATCTGGATGACCCAGATCTTTTCAAAGTGGGACCCGATTAGGTTATCAGGCGATGTATTCCGGATTCTGAAATCAAAGATGTGCTAGGACTTGTACATTCATCCGCGTTTGGAGGTCATTTTAGTGGTCAGAAAACAGGACATAAAGTGTTATCTGCTGGGTTATTTTGGCCAACTATATTTTGGGATGCTTATGAATTTGCTAAAAATTGTATAAATTGTGAAAAAATGGGTAGTATTTCAAAAAGAAATGAAATGCCCATGCAGCCAATCTTGGTTGTTGATATCTTTGATGTATGGGAAATTGACTTCATGGGTCCATTTCCAAACTCATTTGGTAATTTATACATCTTAGTGGCAGTTGATTATGTGTCTAAATGGGTAGAAGCGATTGCCACTAAAACAAACGATCACAATGTCATTTGTAAGTTTGTTCAAAGTAACATATTTTCCAGATTTGGTATTCCCCGAGTGATCATAAGTGACGGGGGATCACATTTCAAAAACTTTAACTTCAAAAAGCTTCTTAAACAATATGGTGTAGATCATCGGGTTGTAACACTGTATCATCCATAAACAAGTGGACAAGTGGAAGTATCAAATAGCAAATCAAAGAGATTGTACAAAAAACAATACGAATCGACCGCAAGGATTGGTCTACAAAACTTGATAGTGCATTGTGGGCGTATCGTACTGCATATAAAACACATATTGGTACTACCCCTTACCGGTTGGTCTGTGGAAAGGGATGTCATTTACCTGTTGAGTTGGTTCATCGTGCTTTATGGGCAGTGAAAGAGGTTAATGTTAATTATGATGTTGCAGGTAAACAACAAAAGTTGAGTTTGACTGAATTGGAAGAATTACGAGATAAAGCGTATGAGTCCGCTAGCTGATACAAGACACGGATGAAAAGGGTCCATGATGCCAAACTAAAACAGGCGACATTTGAGGTAGGCCAGAAAGTGTGGTTTTTCAACTCACGTTTGAAATTCTTCCCAGGTAAACTCAAAAGTAAATGGACGGGACCGTATCTGATTAAGCGTATTGGGAATTATGGCGAGATTGAGATTGAAGATTTTGATGATCACCTGCAACAAGTGGTGAATGGTCACCGTCTGAAACTATATCTAGAAGATAAGGACTTAAACCCGACGTCAGAAGAATCGGTGAAATTGTTACTAATTTCATCGACAATTGACTCGACTGCTTAACAATCCTCAGAAGTCTAGCTGAAGACTCGTAAATTTAGCGCTTACGGGAGGCAACCCACGTTAAGTTTTACTTTTTTTCTTTATTTGAATTATTTCATTTCTTTTCCTTTTCTGCATTCTAGTTGTGTTAGTCTGGCATTAATGTTACCCGCTTGAGTCTATTTTCCAGGGTGTTAAAGTCGAGGACGACTTTAAATTTTCTAGGGGGTGGGCATACATTGTAACGTAACGTCACGTAAAATAAAAAAATAATAATAAAAAAATTAAAAATCAAAAATCAAAAATAAAAATAAAAATAAAAAATAAAAAAAAAAATTAGCGCTTACTGGACGTAAGCTTACGTCCTCGAAGCAACTTACGTCCTCCCTAACTGTGTTACGTCCAACACGTACGAAGGATGGCAAAATCTAGGGGGGACGTAAGCTACGTCCCATAGGACGTAACTTACGTCGTGGCCGCGCAAGTCTTGGTGGCACCACTTTTGACCATAAATTTTCAGAAATTCCTCACCACACATTCATAACCGACCCTTTTTACCACAAACCCCACCATCACACTCGTTTTTCAACCTTTTCTTCTTCTTCTCCATTTCTTCTTCTTCAGCCCAACAAAACCCTAACCCCCATTAACCCTAACCTCATCAATCCTTAACCAGATAGCGCATGTGATATGTTCATTTTGCTTAATTTTTTGAGCGGAACAAAACCCATGTGGTAATTTCATGTGAATCTCAGCCATTTGGGTGATTTTTAAGGATTAAAGCTACGGAAAAGTGTGGGGATTTTGGGGTTTTAGAGTCAAGGTTACATCTTTCTTCATCTCACATACTTTCAAGCACTAAGGTACGTGTATTCTCTTATTTCTTAGAAGTTATGAGAGTGATTATGCATATGAACATATTGAAGGTAACGTTCTTAGATGGTGATATTGTTCTTTTGTTATTATGGGTGGATTAGTGCAAAAATATAGATCTTAGGAGAAAAGTTTGTGTATGCTGAATAAAAATATGAATTATTTCATGGATTGAAGGTAGTATAGACATGGGTTACTGATGATATAGATAGGTTGGACTCACCTAGTTTAGTTTAGTTTCTTTCATTTTGGATGTAATAGGACAAATGTTAGATAACTTTAATTTATGTAAGTAATAGTTTAGTTTCGCTCTGACCCAGCGAATCTACTAGCGAATCTGTAGATTCGCTAGTAGTCAGCTGAAGAAGGTCACCCGGCGAAACTGTTGCTCGCCGGGTGAACTTACCCATTGGTCAGGGTAGATTTGCTGTAGCGAATCTACCAGCGAATTTGCGTCTGGTTATATATATGCAGTTGATGTATCTTTGGCAGCAAGTTTTGCCATACCTAATTGAGAAATACTTTTGCATTACTGTTTCATAGCTCGTTTAAGGTTGGAATTGTGCTTGTTTTGTTATCTTTGAGCCTTGTTTATTGATATTGATTGAGTTTGGATCATATGACTACATATTGAAACTCTTTTCTTTATTTTTTGCACTGTTTGATTCTGTATTCTTGAGATATCATTGTGAT
>BJCO01468033.1:0-13059 GCA_018326465.1 Flaveria floridana | reverse complement strand
AAAAAAATACAAGTTAACAAGAGCTCATTCTGTTCTTCAACTTGGTTTTTAATAGATAGTTAAGTTTTAAGATTTAGTCTTCTCTCTCGTGGAACCCCTTCAAACAACAAAACAGAGCAAGGCATTTGAATATATACATTTAGTATCTCTATTATTAAGTAGAAAACTGATGGAATTTTTATATGCAATGATTTTAGAACCGGAATTAAAACAAGTTTATAAAAGTAAGCTAATTTAAATTTCGTAGATGATTTTCCTGTAAAATAAACACTCCGAAACAAAACCCTAGCTTTAAATTTGGGGGCCCCTCAAAAATTGAGGCCCCAAGCAAAGGGCTTCACCATTGATGTATATGAGACGGCCCTGCACGTAGACAGATACTTTGAATCATATTTCATCACCCTCCTGTGATTCAAATTTGCGCATTCCCATTAGCCACCTGAAATGAACGAATTTCTCTTTGGACAAGGACTTGGTGAGTGCATCAGCAACTTGGTCATAAGTGTAACAAAAATCCAAAACAATCAACCCCCGCTCCACATTTCACGAATGAAGTGATACCGCAACTCGATGTGTTTAGACCTGTTATGATGAGTAGGATTCTTTGACAAACTGATAGCAGACTTACTATCACAGTAGATAGTGGTAGGAGCATCGGTTTTCAACCCCATATCTTCAAGAATTCTCCGAAGCCAAATTTCCTGGCAAGCAGCACTAGTAGCAGCTATATATTCTGCTTCGGTGCTTGAAAGGGCCACAGTAAGTTGCTTCTTAGAGCTCCAGGCTATTGCACCACTTCCTAATGAGAACACGTACGCAGAGACACTTTTTCTATCATCAACACAACTAGCCCAATCGCTATCACTATAACCGGAGAGAGTGATGTCACCACCTTTGGCATACCACAACCCAAGATTAGTTGTACCAGCCACATATTTTAGTATCCTGCGGACAACTCCCAAATGAGATTTTGATGGGTTGGTCATGAAACGAGACACCAAGCTGACCGCATAAGCGAGGTCAGGTCGTGAGTGAGTGAGATAAATAAGTCCTCCAACCATACTTCGGTAGACCTCACCATCAGCCTTCTCAGCTCCATCTTGGATTGAAAATTTTTCATTGACATTCATAGGCGTGTCCTCGTACTTACTCGTGTGACATGCAAAACGTTTAAGTAACCCACGAGCATAATTTTGTTGATGCAGAAATATTCCAGTATCACATTGGATAACTTCAAGCCCCAAGAAAACTTGAAGTAGGCCGAGATCAGTCATCTCGAAGGTCTTCTTCATACCATCTTTAAATTCTTTCACAAGTTCATCACAAGAAGAAGTGCAAATTATGTCATCAACATATAAACAAACATATATAATATTACGAGAAACAGTCTGTTTGATGTATAGAGTAGGTTCACTCGAACTTCTTTTGTACCCATGCTCAAGAAAATAAGCATCAATTTTAGAGTACCATGCCCTGGGGGACTGCTTCAAACCGTAGAGTGCCTTCCTCAATCGATACACTTTATCTAGATGAGAGTGACTTACAAAACCTTCTGGTTGTTCAACAAATATCTCCTCAGCAAGCTCTCCAT
Organism: Flaveria floridana; assembly: GCA_018326465.1. NCBI lineage: Eukaryota > Viridiplantae > Streptophyta > Magnoliopsida > Asterales > Asteraceae > Flaveria > Flaveria floridana. The sequence continues at coordinate 11,468 of BJCO01468033.1, read as the reverse complement.
TTAAGAACGCTGTCTTGACATCCAATTGGTGTATCTTCCATCCCCTTTGCGCAGCCACGGCTAAGAAGACCCGAATAGTTTCAAACCGGGCAATCGGAGCAAACGTTTCGTGAAAATCAACACCCGGTTGTTGCGAGTACCCTTTAGCCACTAGCCTTGCTTTGTGTTTCAGCACCTTCCCATCGGTCCGACCTTGGTTTTAAACAGCCATTTAACACCTACAGCTGTACGATCGTCGGGAAGAGTCACAAGCTCCCACGTGTTGTTCCGGTTAATGGCATCTAACTCCACTTTCATTGCCTCCTGCCATTTGTGAGAATTCATGGCTTGGGTATAGGTTGTAGGGTCGGTCACACTTAAGGCGAAGTGACACGTGAGAAGTTCATTGTCACTATCGGACAAACCTTGGACGGTGTGATAGTCGTGAAGCCATGCGGGCGGTTTACTTGGACGTTTGGAGTGAAGAGAGGGTGGTTCATGAGAGTTGGTATGAGGGTTGGTTTCATTATCTAGGAATATATGAGGGTGAGAGGAAGAAACATGGTCATTGGGTTGAGTGGAACAAGGCTGCAAGTGGGCAGTAGTGGTTGTACTAGTTGTATGGGCATTAGGAACCTCAGTAGATGAGTTGTCAATGTCATCAGTACTTTCTCCAATCTCTAAACGAAATGGGTCATTAAAATGATAAATTTGTGCAGAACTGGTACTATTTCCTTCCCCAACCACGTGATTATTCCAGGTCCAACATTCATCTTCACAAAATTGCACATCACGTTTGATACAAAACTTCTTAGTCTCTAGGTTATATAGTCTGTATACACCATTAACACTGTTAGAATAACCAATAAAAATTGCTTTTTTAGACCTGTTGTCAAGCTTTCGTCTGAGTTGCGATGGAACGGCTCCATGGGCTATGCATCCGAAAGTTTTCATGTGCTTGACAGATGGTTTCGAGCCGATCCATGCATAAATAGGAGTTTGATCGGCAACGGCTTTAGTGTGCGATCTGTTGATGGAGTATACGGCAGTGGCCACAGCCTCGGCCCACAAGAAATTGGGAAGTGCTTTGGCTCGTAACATACTTCTGGCTAGGTTCATGATAGTACGGTTCTTTCGTTCAACAACTCCGTTATGTTGAGGCGTAAAAGGAACAGTAACTTCGCGTTTAATACCAGCTTTCTCACAAAAGTTGTTGAACTCTGAGGAGCAGAATTCTCCTCCCCGGTCGGAGCGGAGGACTTTAATGGTTGATCCACATTCATTTTCAACCAGGGCTTTAAAGCTTTTAAACTTGTCAAAGGCCTCACTCTTATGTTTGAGAAAGTATATCCAACACATACGAGTATAATCATCAACAAATAGTAAATAGTACCTGCTATTTCCGAGGCTGGACGTTTGCATGGGACCACATAAGTCAGTGTGAATTAGTCCAAGTTTAGACTTGGCACGCCACGATGTGGAAGCAAACGGTTTACTAGCCTGCTTGCCAACAATACACGCCTCACATGGAATAGTGGATTGAAGCTTTGGTAATCCATCAACCATACCTTTGTTATGAAGAGTTTTAAGGCTGTCAAAGTTAAGATGCCCGTACCTTTGATGCCACCGCAGTGCTTCTGCCTCCTGTTTGGTGGGTTTGGTAGTTGTGTTGGTAATCAAGCAGGTTGTATCCATCACGAACATGTTGTTAATAGCCACCGGTATTTCCATAATTACTAGTTTCGAGGCTTTATTGCGCACTATGCACATATCTTTATCAAATAAAATTGAGTACCCTTTCTTCATTAGTTGTCCAACGCTCAGAAGGTTGTACTCAAGACGGGGAGCATAATAAACATCATCCAAAAGTTTGTAATTATCCCTGCTGGTCCAAATCCGAACTGTTCCTTTCCCTTCGATAGCCAGGCGTTTTTTGTCACCGAGTTTTACTCCCATCTTGAAGGACTCATCAAGATTAGTGAAGCTGGATTTCAACCCGGTCATGTGGTTGGAACAACCGGAGTCCACGAACCACCTGTGCAAGTTGTCTTGGTGTGCACTATCTCCGACCACGAGTGCATGTTGATCTGCTGTTTCGTCATGAAAAGCTAGTAATAAATGTTGAGCATCATCATCACCTTCTTCATGCGCTTCTTCATTTTCAGCCATGTTGGCTTGAGGTTCGTCGTTATACCAACAATCCTTCTTTAAGTGCCCATATTTTTTGCATACATGACACAATGGTACTTTGCTGCGATCAAAAGAGCCATGTCCCTGGCCTGCGCCTCGCCCTCGAGTGGGTCCTCGTCCTCTCCCACGTCCACGGACGGCTTTGTTAGGGAAAGGATCTTGGAACACTTGGAGGGCCTGCTCGTCTTGGGTTTCAGTCTTCTTCACGGGGTTCTGAGAAGCGCCCCTACTATTGAGACGTTCTTCTTGGGACTGTAATAGTCCCATCAGTTTCACGGGAGTAACATCCGCCAAGTCGAAAACGACTTCAATGGAGGGTATGACATAGTCATATTTTGATGAGAGGCTTCTCAATACTTTCTCCACGACCTTTTGATCCGTCAATTCTTCTCCGTAGGAACGTTGTCTTCCTACGTTGTCCATCACCCTAGAGAAGTAATTCCCTATGGCTTCATCTTCTTTCATCATGAGATTCTCAAAATCTCGCCTGAGCCCTTGGAGCTTTACGGACTGAACTTGTGAGTCACCCTGAAATTCTACCCGTAACGTGTCCCAAGTATCCTTTGCAGAGGAAGCCGCAGCTATGCGTGAAAAGCGTTGGTCATGGACCCCTTGTTGGATGATCGACATAGCAAGTGCATCCTTCCGTTTGATTTCTTGACGATCCCGCGTTCCATCATTTGTAGCCGTGACACCCAGAAAAACAACATCCCATAAGTCGCGAGACTTGAGGATGGTTTTCATTCTAATGTTCCAGTGTTCGTAGCCTTCTCCCTTAAACACTGGAATCGAAACAGCAGATGTAAGGTTTTGGAAAGTTGAGTTTTCGGCCATGGATACACAGTGAAGTAGGTTATTTGAGATGGGTTTGATATTGGAGATAATAAGGGTGACAGAAGAGGATAGAGCAACAAAGTTCTGATACCAAATCTGTTGGAAATTGGAGGTATTCGAAACACACAAGATCAATGGAAACTCAAGTATTTTATTGATGTGAAAGTAGATACATAAAGCTGCACTGAAGAGTGCTTTAAATAGGAAAAGAACTACACAATTATCTCAACAACCTAACGGTTAATAGGTACAACTGGTTAAACAAATTGACCTATTCTTATTACTCAACATAAATAAAGGACATAATTAAAAACGTGCACATTATTTGAAACTGCAGCTTTATGTATACACATGCCATGCACATGCAACTCTTGAGCACCCACGTAGACAGATACTTTGAATCATATTTCATCATCTTTATGTAGGGAACAATTTGTGTTTAATTTGGTGGTGAATTTTATGATCAAATTTCTTTACTTTGTTTTCTCCTAATTTGTGAGCAACTGGTTCTTGATTTTCCATTGCTAATCCAAGGTAGCAACTTGGGTGGTGTTTTTTGAAACCTATACTTGAGTTTAGGTGGTGATAATATGTATCTTACGCTCGGTTTAGGAAGCTCTTCGGGTTTGAATTGGGTGGTGAATTTGTATACCCTTCGATCCGTTGTTTATCCGTTTTGTTTGATTTCAAATAACTATCCATTTAGTACCCTGATTCCTAACAATCTGTTTCTTAATTTACTAAAAAAGTATTTTTAATATAAAAAAATTAAATAAGACTATTAGTAATCAATGTAAATATTAAATTGAAGAGATAAGCGGAAAAATTTTGTTAGAAGAAATATGATGCTTTCATGTGTACTATTTAATTACTGTTTTATTAGAATACGAAGATAAAGATACATCCTTTGTTACAAAATTAAAAAAAGATATAAAAACATAAACATTATTGTTTAAGTATCATTTTGTTTGGTTTTATTTATAGCATTGATTATTAGAAAAGATCACGATCAATTTTTATGTCATTATAACCCATCACTTTAATTGTACTCTAAGTATTTATCTCTTTTCATGATCATTAGAACGAACAAATATGTGTTTGCTATTTATGATTATGTGAATGTGATAGTTAAAGCTTGTAATATTTTGGTTCTCAGGCATAAAATCCGACTTAAGAGGGTTTTTTCATAGTGATAGTTTTTTTCATTAACGATGTTTTTAGGTGAGTCGGATTTAAAATCCGACTCAAGAGGGTTTTTTCATAGTGATAGGTTTTTTCATTAACGATGTTTTTAGGTGATAGTTAAAGCTTGAAATATTTTGGTTCTCAGGCATAAAATCCGACTTAAGAGGGTTTTTTCATAGTGATAGTTTTTTTCATTAACGATGTTTTTAGGTGAGTCGGATTTAAAATCCGACTCAAGAGGGTTTTTTCATAGTGATAGGTTTTTTCATTAACGATGTTTTTAGGTGATAGTTAAAGCTTGAAATATTTTGGTTCTCAGGCATAAAATCCGACTTAAGAGGGTTTTTTCATAGTGATAGTTTTTTTCATTAACGATGTTTTTAGGTGAGTCGGATTTAAAATCCGACTCAAGAGGGTTTTTTCATAGTGATAGGTTTTTTCATTAACGATGTTTTTAGGTGATAGTTAAAGCTTGAAATATTTTGGTTCTCAGGCATAAAATCTGACTTAAGAGGGTTTTTTCATAGTGATAGGTTTTTTTCATTAACGATGTTTTTAGGTGAGTCAGACTTAAAGTGTTAAAATCAGCGTGAACAGTTAAACTTTCATGGAAGGCTCATTCTGGTATTCGGGGTAGTTTCAAACACTGTTTAAAAAAGTACAAATTAATCAATGTTTATTTACTGGTTATTTAATTACCAAGCATCTCAATTTGAACAAAAAGTTTCATATATGATTTGGTTTGTGTATATTAGACCCATATCTTGTGTTTATAAAATAGAAAGTCTTACTTTCTTTGAACTTGATTGACCATTCCCATATATTTAAATTCTAAATAATAAGTTATGAAAATTTTATCAACAATATGTTATTTGAAAAGTGTATCAAATCATAACGAATATGAACCAAGTAGAAACATGATTTTATCGTGAAGAAAGTATAATACACAAATTGATACACCATATAGATTCACGTATATAACATCAAAAATGTAATTCACGTTAGATAAAAAAGTATATATGTTAAACATTTTTTTCTCTTAGGAGGATATGTATTTAAATAAGCATTTTAAACTTATATAATTATCTTTAACCTCTGAAGCCGGCTTAGCTACTTGCATACAACCACAAAAATAATAAAACAAAACTTCGGTGGAGAACTATTTGTTTTATATTTTCACACGTTTTAATTAAGACAACTAATATAATTCAAACATAGACTATTGGATCGAACATGGTAATCAAACTGGAAATTGATATTGGTTATTCATCTCCAGCCATGGACGAATACAATAAAATAAATAGAGAGATTGAATCAATCATCTACCGTAATTATGGCCTAAAACAAGGAAATAGAATAACAACCAAATATAAGAATAACAAACTCCTATATTCCCCCTCAAGATGGAGCATGTAAGTCGATAATGCCAATCTTGCTCAGTAAGAAATGAAGTTGTTGTGCTGTAAGACCTTTAGTGAGAAGATCCGCAACTTGCATTTTACTGCTGATGTTCATAGGTATGATTTCCTTGAAGTCAACACGTTCTCGAACAAAGTAACAGTCCATCTCTACATGCTTGGTACGTTCATGAAAAACAGGATTGTTGGCAATGTGCCGGGCTGCTTGATTATCACAAAATAACGGTGTGGGAAGTGTCATTCGGACCCGTAGTTCACTTAACAACCATCGAACCCATATTATTTCGCTAACCGTCGAGGCCATGGCCCTGTACTCGGCCTCGGCAGAAGAACGAGAAACCACCGATTGTTTCTTGGTTTTCCACGAAATAGGGGAACCTCCAAGAAGAAGAAGATAACCGGTGCGAGACCTTCTAGTGTAAGGACAACCCAACCAATCCGAGTCACAGTAGCCGGTTAGAACTGGCTCTCCCAAGCGAGTGAGAAGAATTCCTTGGCCCGGTGTAGACTTTAGGTAGCGCAAAACACGGTAAGCAGCATCCAAATGAATGCTTCTCGGGTCAGCAACAAATTGGCTTAAAACGTTTACTGAATAGGTGATGTCGGGTCTCGTGGCTTGAAGGTACAAGAGTCTTCCTACTAAGCGGCGATATTGACTTGCGTCAACCTTTGGTTCGTTTTCTCCTTTGTCGAGTTTCAGCCCGTGTTCAATCGGAAAGGTGCTAGGCTTGCAATCGGTCATCCCACAATCTTGCAGTATGTCGAGGATATACTTTCGTTGACTCAGAACTAAGCCGTCCCCGGTCTTGGCCACCTCAATGCCAAGAAAATATTTGAGTTGTCCTAAGTCTTTCACACTGAACTTCTCATCCAACTTACCCTTGACTTCTTGAATTTTCTGAAGAGAATTACCGGTGATAATCACATCGTCAACGTATATTAAGACGACCACCGAAACTCCTTCATTTTCGAATATGAACATGGAATGATCTGCATGAGATTGTCGAAAATCCAAGGTCAAGAGAAAACGTGTGAATTTGTGGTACCAATTCCGTGACGCCTGTTTCAAACCGTATAACGATTTTCTTAGACGACACACTCGAGTTTCATTTTCTTTCACAAATCCTTGTGGGAGCTTCATGTATACTTCCTCATCAAGATCTCCATGCAGGAAGGCGTTGTTGACGTCGAGCTGGTGAATTATCCACTCTCTTTTTACTGCCACGGCTAACAAAGTTCTAACGGTTACAAGTTTAGCCACCGGAGCGAAGGTGTCGTGGTAATCTACGCCTTCCATTTGGGTAAAACCTTTGGCCACAAGACGCGCTTTGTATCTTTCCACCTCTCCATCTGGTTTATATTTGATCTTATAGATCCACTTGGAATCTATAGCTTTCTTTCCTGTTGGCAACTCTTCCAAAGTCCATGTGCCATTTTCTTCTAATGCTCGTATCTCCTTTTGCATAGCATCTACCCATTTTGAATCCTGTGCCGCTTGTTTGAAGTGTTTAGGCTCATCATGTTTGGTGATGGCCGCCAAAAAAGCTTTATGTTTAGTAGAGAAATTGTCGTATGACACAAAATTAGAAATTGGATAGTGTACCTTGGAGGCTACTTGATTGGATGCGGACGTTGGGTGCTTAATGGAGGGGGGCACTTGGACTACGAAATCTTTATATTTTGATGGTTGGGCCTTTGTTCGGACGGGTCTTGGTTCATTTTCAATTTCTTCCTCAAAATTATTTTCATTAATAGAAGAATGATCTTGGCCTTCGTTCTGGCCCAAATTCAAGTTGGTAATATCTTCTGGGCCCTGCAGGTCTTCAATGGTAATATTTTCATTAATAGAAGAGGGGGGCACGCTTGAGTCTTGGGCTTGAGAATGATTCTCGGCCTCAACCACTTGGCCCTGTGGTTCACTGTGGGCTTGAGAATCCTCATGGACTTGGACCTCAATGGCACTTTCATTATTTTGTACTTCATCTTCAGTGGACAAGATTTGGGTTTCGGTATGGGTAGGATCGGTTGGGGTAGGTTGAGGATTTACCTTCTCATGACAATGGCATTCATGAAGAATGGTAGGATCATCAGTTGCATCTTCCCGATCCTGACCTTGTCTGAAGGGAAATTTGTTTTCATAAAACACAACGTCCCTACTAACAATGATCCTTTTGCTTTCGAGGTCAAGAATTTTATAGCCTTTTGTTCCAACCGGGTATCCAAGGAATACCCCGGGTTTCCCCCTTTCTTCGAACTTGTCTCCCTTTGTATCGGTGTTTTTATAATACGCAAGACACCCAAAGACCTTTAAAAAATCATAGTCGGGTTTCTCGCCCCAAATTAATTCAAAAGGAGTTTTGTCTTTTATAACTTTGGATGGGAGGCGATTAATGACGTAAGCCGCTGTCAAAATACATTCCCCCCAAAATCTCTTAGGGAGATTTGCACCAATTCTCAACGCCCGAGCAGTGTCAAGAAGGTGCCTATGTTTTCTTTCCACAACCCCGTTTTGTTGAGGGGTATGTGGACAAGTGGTTTCAAGCAAAATCCCATTTTCATTATAAAATTTTACCATATCATTAGATGTGAATTCCCCACCATTGTCACATCTTATCCTTTTAATGGGTTTTCCAAACTGAACTTCAACCATTTTGTGAAAATTTTTGACACACTGACTCGCTTCACTTTTATTTCTGATGAGAAAAATCCACGTGGCTCTAGTAAAATCATCAACTATTGTGAGGAAATAGTTGGATTTGTTATAAGATGGTACCCGGTACCCTCCCCAAATATCACAATGTATCAACTCAAAGCAATCAAATGTTTTAATAAAACCAGAAGGAAACGGGAGTCTAGTGTGTTTAGCTCTAGCACAAGAATCACAAAAAATACCCAAATCAAAAACATTATTTTTGAGGAAATCCATTTTGGAGAGCTTTCCCTTCGAAGCATGCCCAAGTCTTCTATGCCATGTTTCAACCGAAGTAGCCATAGCTTTTCTTTCTTGAACCATCTTCATCCGGTATAGCCCCCCTTCACATCTACCCACACCAATCAAGTTCCTCCTCTGCAAACCCTGCATGATACAAAAGTCAGGAAAGAAGGATATGCAACAGTCCAGGTCTCGACTAAGTCGACTGACCGAGAGCAGGTTGCATTTAAAATCAGGTATGTAAAGAACTCCGTTGATTTTAGCCCCCCCTGGCAATGTGTACTCTCCTTTTCCTTTAACCTGAATGGAGTCTCCATTTGGTATAATTACAGGGGGTTCAAAAGAGGTGTTCCTTTGATTAAAAAGAACATTAGACAAATATGTAATATATTCCGTACAACCGGAATCAAGAATCCACTCACCATCTTCTCTTTCTTTGTGAGCCATGTTGGCAACGGGTTTAATACCTTCACTGAAGTGTTTCAAGAAAAGTTGATAGTCTTTGTTGCTTAAACCTGGGATTGGACTAGGATCGGCTTCAACGCACCCCGCCTTCCCTTTAGTTTCGGCTTGACCTCTCCCCTTTTCTCCTTTCTTTCCCGGCCACCATTCTGGATAACCCACTAATTTAAAACACCCTTCTCGTTTATGCCCGTCTTTGTCACAAAATGAGCAATGGTCGATCCCATCCTTCAAAGGAACCTTGGATGTTTCCTTTTCTTTTCCACGGCCTCCAGCCCCTTTATTCATGGGGTTGTTGCCGCCCTTCTTTGCTTGAGTTTGGAACGCAGCGGAGTCGTTAGGTCTCTTACTCATGGTGATTGCCCTTTGTTGCTCATCTTCCGAGACGAGGCGATAGGCCTCCCCTAAGGTAGGGGTCGGCTTCATGGCCAAAATTTGTGTTCTAATGGTCGAATACTCCCCATCGAGCCCAAGCAAAAATTCGTACAACCTCTCTTTGTCCCGCAAATCCATTAGGCGTTTACCTAATCCACACGTGCATCCGTTGCATGAACAAGATGGTACCGAGAAAACGGAACTCATCTCATCCCAAAGAGTCCGTAACCGGGTGTAGTATGTGGACACAGAGGCGTTGTCTTGCCTGGTGCTAGAGAGCAATTGCTTTATCTCATATGCCCTTGGCGCGCTCTCCTTCCCAAATCGTTCTTTGAGGTCATTCCATATGTCTTGAGCCGTGTTAGCGTATTTGACACTGACGCGGATCTCCTTCTCCATGGCGGCTGTAAGCCACCCTTTTATCATGGCGTCGCATCTCAACCACGCCATATGATTTGAGTGAGTCTTCTCCGGTTTTGCAATGGTCCCATCGACAAAACCTATCTTATTTTTGGCAAAGAGGAAATTTTCCATTTCTTGAAGCCAGTCAAGGTAATTATTGTCATTGAGCAAGTCATTGACATGAATGGTTCTTGGATAATCCGAGGGGTGTAAGTAATAGGGTGATGTATGATCAGTATTTTCGGTATTGGATTTCATGGTTTGATCAAGATCTTCTCCTCCCGTCATCGTGGAAGACAATCGGAGGTGTTGGATGGTTTAAGGTTCAAAAGGATGGCTTGAGCAGATCGATTAACTGCTCTGATACCATATTGGATCGAACATGGTAATCAAACTGGAAATTGATATTGGTTATTCATCTCCAGCCATGGACGAATACAATAAAATAAATAGAGAGATTGAATCAATCATCTACCGTAATTATGGCCTAAAACAAGGAAATAGAATAACAACCAAATATAAGAATAACAAACTCCTATATAGACGGCTTTTTTTAACAGATGAGGACTTCGAACTTCACGATCTATCGGGACTGGTTACACTGGACCTAGCCGTCAGTCGCAAGTCATATCCCCCAAATGCGCAAGAACCGGATTGAATCCGTAAACCCTCGCCCCCATCAGGATCGAACCCGGGATGAAACCCTAAGCCAAACCCTCACTTGGATGCCGCAGAAGTTAAATGGGGAGAGTGAGATTTGAACCAGGTGTGCTAAGTGACCCAGACGCCATTTGTTTAACGTTTATTTTCTTTAAGGTCAGTAATGATTTATTAAATTTAATGAACTCTATGTTTTTAAAAAACAAACTACTCATATATCTATCTACTTTTTATTCTTAAAAGACCTAAACTACATCATATGAAAATTTGAACTCTTTACTTAACAAAGGTGACTATAAATACTTCATGGTCTTATTTGATGACCACACTCGATAGATTTGAATTTTTACTCTTAAATACAAATTTGAAGTGTTTACCAATTTATTTTTTCAAGACTCAACTAAATAATCTATAACGTGACATGGTGTTTGAGCTTGACAACCACCGATTCATAATTTTTACCTCAACAAATGTTATTCAACTACGTTTGTTTTTTCACACACCTTCCAACAAAACGGAAAATCCAAGTGTATGATTTGTAGATTTAACGAAATAATGTTTTGTGTACTCGCGCATGCGTCCCTATCACTCTTTTTTTGGGTAGCCTAAGGCTATAAAAGAACCAAAGGTTCAACGAACAGTTTATGAACCATTCGGCGAAAAGTTCGTTCACCTTTATTTTTTTAATAAATAAATAAACACGAACAAGAATTTTTTTAATAAATAAATAAACACGAACAAGAATGTTCGTTCGTTTAGTTAAAGAATATAGGAAACATTATTATATTTAAGTATATTCATTCGATCGATGGAATACACACAGAGAATTACTAAAGCTTACACATTAACACAATTATATTTAAGTATTTTTACATTCTTATTACATTATTATATAGGAAGCATTATTATATTTAAGTATTTTTTCTAATTACATTCTTTTTTATCAGTGTTTTATTTTGAATTTTTCCCAACAAATTAATACTAACATATACAAATTATCAATTCAGCCTTACAAATTTTACTACCTTACA
>BJCO01468030.1:0-10525 GCA_018326465.1 Flaveria floridana | reverse complement strand
TATATATATATATATATATATATATATATAGACACACACACACACATACATATATATACACATTTACATACATATATATATATATACACATACATACATATATATACATATATATAGATAGATACATACATATATATACATATATATGTGTGTGTGTGTGTGTGTGTGTGTGTGTGTAAATATGAGAGAAACTATCCTCTTCAAGCATGTTTAAAACAAAGATACATGCCATTTTCTGATAACTTCTATCAATTTAATGTGAACATTGGGTTACTTCTATAATTTTATGTAACGAATTGACATGAGAATTCTAATAATGCCATTTTTTGAATTCCAATTGAAAAAGGACCATAGCTTAAAAGTTTGCAACACCTTTTTGTTATAAGGTGGCTAGTTTTCTAAACTATAAATTTTGTAATCATTTTCTAAATAAAACATCTTTTCGGACATATAAAATACATAAAATATAATATTTTTGTGAAAAAAAAAATATTTTATAAAAATTTATGGGGAGTCAAAATCAGAAAAGGGAACCGGCCACCTTAAAATATTTAAAATATAAACCTAATAGTTAACTATTACCTAGTTATCATACGATATACGTTAGATCTTATCTGTTAAACTGTAAATATTTTCCATCGTATAAATATGTGTAAAGTGCATGACAAAAGAAAGGATCACCAGGAAAAAACAAAGTGGGAGTTAGTTCCAACCACATAATTAACTAAATATTGGTAATAAATAAATGCAAATGTAGTTGAAAAATTAGGGAAGGTTAGCTAATTACTCTATAAAATTATTGGCCTAAAAGTTGTTCAAAAGGATCACACTTTGTGCCATCTATACTTTATTACCTACACCTCACTTTACACCTACTTGAACCTCATGCTACTTCTTTTTTTATTTCCTACCTTATATTATTCTACATGAGATGACGAAAATTAAGTGTTTAATTTATAAATTGTTGGAGAGTAGGTTTGATTTCATTCTCGCTGAAATTACGTATCAAATTATTATTGCGTGTCTATAAATTAGGTTTGTTTTAATACAAATAAAATAAGTTTAAAAATATAAGTTCGAGGGCCCTTAAAAACTGTTTGTAATACTAAACATACCATTCCTAAATTTTTACTTGATGCACTCCTCTTGAAATTCTCATATGATCAGTAAAATTCAAGTTCTCATATCAGTAAAATTCTTTCATTTACACAAAAAAAAATAATAATAAATGATTCATTTGATTTTGATGTTTTTAGTAGAGTACAATGAAAATTAGAAGTGTATATGATTCAAGAGCATGAGATCTACGACGATAGTTTATCTTTTTTTTTTTCTTAATGTTTATCATTATCTTTAGGTTTAATTAAGATATAGTATGCATACTAGGGTTTGGTAATCGTTTATATGTGGGGAGTTTTTTAAGATTGAATTATAATATTTTGACTCTTTCTATGTGATTCTATAATTTCACACCAACATCATCTTTACCACAACCCTCTTCTCTATGATCCGAATCATGTTTGTCACTATTAATGTTACTCCATAGTGAAAATAAACTCACTCTAAAGAGTTAACAGCGATATAAATACTACTACTACCTACACTAATGTTAATTTACCAATTTAAAAGCCCTAGATTCGACAAAGTGTGTAATGTACCATATATGCACTAACCTCTTGCTACTACAAAGGCAATTGAAACTTAATATCCCCAAATGTTTCTTCACGCTAACCTTTCGAGTTAGTGGTAGGTTATTCGTTAACCTGCTTAAGGCGAATACTCTTTTCAAGTACTTTTATACAAAGACCACAAGATGACAAGAGGATGGCATATCATAGGACTAAATGAGTTTGGTGCAAGGACTAATACATTGACCACATAAAAAGGATGGTGCAATAAGGCTTTTGCTGCTTATGAGATACAACAAATATCTCGTAGGTAAATAAACGCAATGAAGATTCAGATATGTAAATGGTCTATCTCACAAAGATTGAAAGCGCCGATAAGATGACCTTGAGGCCATAGGTTTAAGTCATGGGAAAAATATCTTACAAAAAGTGTAGCAAGTAATAAATGAGGGCGAATCATTGAGCAACTAGTAAGGTTAATGTTTTATAACCTTAAAGTGATCATAGAGTCAAGATCAGGGAAGCAACTTCTTGCAAAGTGTACGGTAAAGTTGCGTATAGCCGAACCCTGCGCAAAATGTGAGCTAAATCAAGTACTGGATATCCAATTTATCTCATGAAGATTCGGAAGAGACCAATACTAATGATAAAGCTAAGCTAATCAAATAAGAAACTAGCATTATAGAGAGATTAGTTACAATTTTCAACACTGGTTATTGTAACGCTTATTGACTCCGGCCGGCTACCTAGCAATTGTGAATAAGATTTCAATTAAAAAGTAAAAGGCTTTCGTCGCTATAACATGTTCGTATGCAACAGCAATGGCAACTTAGAGAGATTAGTATTTGAATTCATTGTAAAAACATCACATGGTTTGTCCCAAGGTATTCTAGATTAGAATTTAGGGATCTTGTTGGTATGCTTCTAAAGTATCTTGACATGTATGACGATATATTATTATGCGCAGAGGATGATACATTGATATTGATATACATGAATATATTGATATGCTTTTGATACATATGTAGTAGTAACATGCTCATATGCAGGATCTTGATAATATATGCAGAAACACATATGGGTGTTTTTCATACACACGATAATCCTATGTGGTTGGAACACCAATTTGAAGTCGCATTAATATATTAAGAATGTTTTCTGCAAAGATATTAATCTTGTGCATTAGACGAAAAAAACAATACCAACTTAGTTAATTTTAGGAACTCAAACAAACATCATGTATCCTCAATTATCGTTATTAGGAGCACAAAAATACACTAAATTATCCATTTTTTATTAAAGACTCCACTTTAAATGAAATTCTTTTTTCATGCACCATTAAACAATTTTAATGATTAACTAACATCAATATATACAATATGGCGGTAAATTATAGATCTAAAAGCACATATTGTTATCTTTGATTTTCATTATATCATGCATAGATTATTGGACTTAATCTTTGTCAGGTCACACTCATATGTAAAAAGCGATGTCAAACAGGTCATGGGTCATCGAATGGGTCATGGTCATGGGTCAGTTGATATTCTTCTAGTTAGTCGGTTTCTTTTTGTGTTAATTTTAGTATGGGTTTGTTTACTTTTAGTACTCTTTATGGTAAGAGTGAAATATTTGGTAAGTTTATTTTAGCTTGAATATTAAGTTAAGATTGAGGTTTTAATCTATTTAATGTGTTGCAAGGCATGTAATCAGCAAAGGTTATAATTCAGTTTAATAAAAGAGTCAATAAAAGAGCCGATCATAAAGCTTTGATTTATATCATTTTCCTTTTGGGTGTTTACAGATGTTTGATCTGAAAAACATTAAAAAGTAATAAACTAGCACATGAATCAAAACAACAGAAAATCAAAATATCGTTGTGTGGTTTTATTGGATAATTGAAAAGAACAAGATCGAATTGATCATATTATGGGTTTAAAATCACATGTGTACATTATAAATGTCCATGGAACCAGAGTTGTACTTTGATAACATAACATTGAAGAAGATGGTATTGTGGCCTCTCTTTCTTACTCATCACATGAATTCGATGACCATGAAAATGAGAGAAAATGGATGGGCTAAAGATAGAGTTCCTATGCTAAGAATTATAAGTTGTCTTTATTAGGACACCATCATAGAAACTTGTGTATCACACGTGTTGAATATATATTAAATTACATTTTTAATAAAAAGAAACATGTTTTTTATTTATTAAATATATGTTTAACAATTTAGAAATGATATACAACATCATTAGCATTTAATATTATCATTAAAGAGTTGATTTATTACGATAGTGACAAATGTTAAAATGATTATGAAAAGATGACATGTGATAAAATGATTGTAAAAGATGATATATGGCAATAATTATTTTTATTTATTAGATAGATGGATTAACGTGTAAAAAGAAAATAAAAAAAATATGAGAAAGTGAGGTACAAATGGCATGTAAATATGAGTAAATCATGAGTTCAAGTTTTACTATAAGTAAAATATTTAGATTTGAGGCATGAGGTTTTTTCTCCAATCACTTTCCTCCTGAGGGAATGGTGCAATCGCAGCTGGAAAACGGATAGATAAGTCTAATTAAGATAACACCTATCATTCAAAGTAGTGTTGCACATTTGTGTTCAAAAAATAATATATAATAAATAAAATAAAATAATAATACTAATAATAATACTAACAATAATAATAATAATAATAATAATAATAATAATAATAATAATAATAATAATAATAATGACTTTAATAACAATAATAAAATAGTTCTTTTTTAAATCAAAAAATGTTTCTTTTTATTAAAAAACTTAAATTTTTAAAAACAAAATTTTATAAAATAAGAAGTGTTTTAATACAAAGAGCTTTAAAAATGATGTTGTTTAAAAAGCAGTTTTAAAAAAATAGAATGTTTAAACAAACATTTATTTAAAATAAAAGATTTTAAAATACTAAATTTTAAAAAATTGTTCTATTGTTTTATTACTTACGGTACTAATAATACATAATTTTAGTCATATCTTATCTTAAAAAATATATTATAATTTTTAAATATTAAACAACGATTATCAATTTAATATTTCCATTCAACCCGTGCAGTATACAAGTTTTTTAAAACAGTTCTATTAGTATTAAAAAAACAAAGACCGGTTCCCTAACCAATTAATATTTACCATTTAGTTTAGAACAACTCAATTGGAAATAAAACTCAAAACTCAAACCAACTCACATACTATCCCCCACCTCCCTCATTTCACCCGTGTTCGAGCTCCATGCACGGCTGGTTCCTTTGAAGCCTTTTTTTTAACATGGGACACGGAGGAAAGAGCGCATCCTTTTCACATATCCAGATGCTACTTTTGTGTCTGTCAAAACTATATGGATCACATATTGTGACAAGATACTCTAGCAAGCAACAAAATGGCATATGATAAAGAAATGTCAAAAAGAGAAAAAAAAAAAACTCTATTGCGTAACTATATTGTCAAAGAAATCAAGTGAACACCTTTGATGGAATAAGAAATGAGATTTTTTTTTATGTTTCCTTGAGGTTTAAGTGATACACCGTCAAACGACTAAGTAGGATATGATTTAAATGAGACGAGATGATCAGCTCGTTTAGGTATAACATAATTGTTACACCTTCCTCATGACGAAATACACTTATGAAGAATTGATACCATCATGGCAGCAAAAATTCATTCTTTTATTAATCTTTATAACACATACATCGAATTTAATGATTTCCTTTAATACATCTTAGATTCAAATCCTTAATTTGCTTTTTTACTATCACGTGAGATACACGTTAGCCGAAAAGATGGTAAGTTAATATAATGTTCATAATTTTTTTTTCACTGTTGATCAAAGGAAAGGGAAGATCTCGATAAGAAAGAAGAACAAGAGCTACATCGGCGGGACTCTCTACAAGTGGAAGGTCGCATACGGGCTCTCGGGAAGCTCTTTCCTTTATACAAGAAGGAAGATGGTCAAGGAGATCAGTAGCTAGAAAGCTCCTTTAGGGGAGCAAGGTAGCAAAAAATATATTATAAAGTACATCACTATTAAGTCGACTACAGTAGTCTCATGAGTATGTAACTACATCCCCAAGCTTCAAGAGGAACCAAGGAGAAGAATACTCTGTAGTAGCAGCAGCAGCGACCCTCGGGCCACCGACATCATACACTCTACTAAAATAGATTTCGCGGAAAAACAGCTATATCCGATCTTGATTGGCGTTTCTATCTTGGTTATGTACAAGCTTATTCACAATACAATCATTTTAATACTATACATGCCTTAATTTTACATTCTTTAGTTGCCAGGACACACCTCCTTTACCTTACGCATACGCTAGTAATGTATTACGCCCCCGTCCTCACAAACCATCAAGACGTACCCGTAGTGAATATAATACTATCGTTATATCAATGTATAAGTTTAAATGTTACATATGCAAAGCATAAAACAAGACTTACAATTGAAAGCATATGTATCCTGACACTGTTAGCACACCCCCCGGTCCTCACTAACCACCAAGACCCATAGTGAATATAATTGTATCATTATAATCAATGTATACAATTTAAATGTTATATATGCATAACATAACACCAAAACTACAATTGAAAGCATATGTATCTTGACAATATTAACTCATATTGGTATTGATGTAGTCTTGTATGATGGTGATCTATTATACCCCCACGATTATCCTTTGTGAAAGACCTATATAATATGTTAAGACTAGGTTATCGCTAGTTGTTATGACTAGTATGGTTATTTAAGCAAGCTTAAACCGCACGAAACCTTACGTAATGTCTTCCTTGCACCTCGACGTTGATTGTGCCTTGCAAACACTTTATAGATGGAATGTTAGATTGCGTTTTAAGAGTTTGGTTTAAATGAAAATGGCTAAAGAAGAGTTTCTATTCATAGGCCTCGTGTTACAGGGTTACAATCTAAAACCGCCTTAATGTCGAGTCTGACACATGTCAACGTTCAAGGAGCTTATTGAACCGTTACAAACCGGAAGAACCAAGGTTACGGTCTGTAACCATGTCCTTGTCATCCTTTACACATGTTAATTGAGAAGGTGATCTCGCCCATTAAGTTACAGACGGTAAAATTTAATGTCGTGGTCCGTGATATTTTTATTTTTTATTTTTCTTTATTTTAAGACGGGTGTGTTACATCCTTCACGCCTCAAAGAATTTCGTCATCGAAATTCACGGGTGTAAGAAATATGAATATCTATCTATTGTCTCTGGTTCTAGTTCCCAAGTCAATTTAGGAATGTGATTGAAATCCCGTTTCACTTATGCAAGTGGAATTTGCTTCTTTTTGAATTGTCTGTCCAGAGTCTGGAGTGACTTATCTATAATGTTATCATTCACTTTGATGTCATCTTGGTACTCTTGTGAATAACTATTGTTATATAAGAGTTCAATTAGGGGTAAATGCACGTCCCAATTTCCTTTGAATTCAGTAACACAACCCATTTGTCCTTTAGTGTTTTGATGATACGTTCACTTTGTCCATATATTTAAGGATGATAAGCCACACTTAATTTTAGATGAGTTCTCATTTCTTTTCCTTACCATTAGTAAATTAACGATCTTTAGAGCATTCACAGTAGGTTCCGTATATTATCATCAGTGTGTTTTCTATATTATACAGAATTTTGAGTGAAAAGATAAGGAATGTTAATGATAATCTGTATATTTAAGAAAACACTATTCACTCACTATAGATTTTTTTAATATTATTGAAAGTGATTGTGAGTGCAAAAGAGAGAAAAAATAATAATAGAAGTAATTAAAACATTATTTGATTAAAAAGTGAAGAAAAAATAATTTTAGTATAATTATAAAATAAAAATAAAAAATCTAACGTGAATACTCTTAGAGTTGTTTGGTAGCTTCTTAATGATTATTAAGATGCTATCTCTTAATTATTCATAACATCTGAATGATTAAAAGGTAACTCTAATGCTGAATGGTTAAGAGGTTAAATTTTAATGGTACATCTTAACAATTCAACATCAGAGTTACATTTAACCATTCAAAGGTTATAAATTATTAAAAATAATCATTTAATAACTATTAAAAGTCTATCAAACAATCCCTTGCTTGAAAAAACTTCATGTAATTACCGCTCCATCAACCTTTGTATAATGACTTTTATTCGTTTTCTCTTTTCTTCAACCCTTGTAGCCGCTCTTTACCTTCCACCAAAACCCCACAACATGCCATGAAAACCACCTCTTGTATTCATATACTCTATTTGGTAAAAAGATTTTAGAAGATATATATATCATAGATAACTACAACAATCACCAAATAGCTTTTTTATTTTTATATTATCCATCATAAAAACAAGCCCCCCAGCCACTCCCTCAAACCTGCCTCACCAACTCGCATCTAGAAGCAATTATATCCTCCCTCCCCTCCATCTCTCTCTCTCTCTCTCTCTCACACACACACACACACACACAGACTCCTATATAGTCAAAAGCTTATCAATCCCATATCAACTTGTACTCAAAACGACCGGCTTCTATATCTATATATCTCTATCCCCATCTCTCTCATAAAGTGGAAAATTATAAACAACAAAGAAGCAAATAATAATAATAACAATAATCATGGGAAGGTCTCCTTGTTGTGAGAAATCACACACAAACAAAGGTGCATGGACCAAAGAAGAAGATGATCGTCTCATCGCCTATATCAGAGCTCACGGCGAAGGCTGCTGGCGCTCTCTTCCCAAAGCCGCCGGCCTCCTCCGCTGCGGTAAAAGCTGCCGCCTCCGGTGGATCAACTACCTCCGACCCGACCTCAAACGGGGCAACTTCTCCGAAGAAGAAGATGAACTCATCATCAAACTCCATAGCCTCCTTGGCAACAAGTATGTCAATTCATCTTATCTTTTTCTCAAGATTTCTTCAAATTCTTGTTTTTTGATTGTCTACAAAGAAATCCCAATTGCGAAGTTTGTATCTTTTTATTGAATTTCGATTTGGGAATCATTTACAGGTGGTCTTTGATCGCTGGAAGATTGCCGGGGAGGACAGATAATGAGATAAAGAATTACTGGAATACACATATCAGAAGAAAGCTTTTGAATCGGGGAATTGATCCGACGACTCACCGGCCGATTTCCGATCAAAACGTTCATCAAACCAATAACATTCCCTCCACCGCCACCACCACCGCCACCGCCGACGGCAACCATAATGTTACCACCACAACCACCATCTCGTTTGCAAGTACAACCCATCATCTAGTCAAACACGAAGAGCTAGAAGATGTTAAAGTCCTCAACAATTCCCCTGACCACCGGAAAATCAAGAACACATCGCCGGAAAATCAAGAACGATGCCCCGATTTGAATTTGGAGTTGAGAATCGGCCCACCGCATCATCATAATCATAGCAACGGTATACCATCGTCATACATGCAGCAGCAACCACCGGCCGTTGAGTATCACCGTCAGGCGTTGATGACCGGCGGGAGGAACTCCGGTGGTGCCATCATATGTTTTTCGTGCAGTTTGGGGATAGAGAACAGCAAAGAGTGCAGTTGTACCATCAGTTTGAGTGGTACAAGTGGTAACAGCGGTGGTTATGATTTCTTGGGTTTGAAAAATGTTGCCTTGGACTACAGAAGCTTGGAGATGAAATAATAATTTCTTCAGTTTGCTGATTATTATTTTTAACAATAGTATTTTGTATTTTTTATAAAAAAATCTTTTCTACCAATTTGCTGTTTTTCTGTATAATTACGGTATATTGGTAACTAAGATAGTTAATAGAAAAGTAAATAGTGATTAATACCAAATTTTGTAAGATGTATTTTGTTGATATTATTAATTTTCTCTACCGGTTTAGCTTTCATGAACAACTAACTTTTTGTCCGATATCTTGTTTTTTTATCCATTGCCATCCATTAAAAACACAAGGGCTAGGGTATTTGATGTTTGATTAAACTCTTCTAGTAGGATACAGGGCTAGGGAGGGGCTTGATGCTTCATGATTGACCAGATTTTACATAGCTCTATCATACAATTTATGCATGATATTTTTTTATAGCTTAAACCAATAACCTTATAGTCATAAAAAGCAACTTTATTAGTTGTTTTAGATGTTGCCCGAGAAACACAACGGAAATAATCGTACAAACTTATATATCATTAACGTATTATACATTTTATGTAGCATTGTTATTCATGGCTTAAACCAGTGATCTAAAAAGCATAATGTAACAATCGTACTAGTTGTTTTAAATGCCGCCTGAAAAAACACGCTAAAAAATAAAAATGTTCCATCCTGAATGCCATTACCGGATTTTGATGCGTTGTTGTATGGGTAATTAATCTGCCTTGGGCGATTGCTATGATCAAGGACTTGAATTTAATTGGTTGGTACTTCTTAATAATAGATTAAACTACTACTATATTTAATAGGGTCCTAATAAATAGACACCCTTTTTTTTAAATCGACACCTCTTATACGCCGCGTATGGGTCCATACGCGCCCCATGCCCGGCGTATAGGATCGACCATTAATGCGCCATTAATGTCTGACATTCGACGTCACATCAGTTTACCTATACGGGGCGTATAGATCCATACGCCACGTATAGGTCGGTGTCGATTTAAAATAGTATATAAGCTATACGTCGCGTATGGACCCATACGCGACGTATAGATCCTCGAACCGCTATATCTTTCAAACTTTCTCATTTTTACACACTTCGAAAAAAAACTCTCTCGTATAGCCCTATACTACACGTATTGATCTTCGATTTTTCTACATCCGGGTATGTATTATTGTTCCTACATCATTATTATGTTAATCGTTCATTGATTTAAACGTTAAAGTAGTGTTT
>BJCO01468027.1:0-10358 GCA_018326465.1 Flaveria floridana | reverse complement strand
CCCGCCGGTCCGGTCCGGTTTCGAATCTATTAAAATAAAAAAAAATTCCAAAAACCGGTTCAACCCGGTTCGCCGGTTCCGGTCGGGCCGGTCGACCGCACGAACCGGCCGGTTCAACCGAAAAACGGCCCAAAACCACCAAACCGAACCGGCATCCTCACCGGTTCCCGGTCGAACCGGTCGGACCCGCCGGTCCGGTCCGGTTTCAAAAACCTTGAAAACATATACAAAACAAAACAAAACCCAAAAAAAAAAAAAAACTAAAAATAGCACCGACATAAAGGATTAATTATAATAGAATAACTAATAATAATAATGATAATAATAATGATTGATCTTATACATAATCTCCCTACTCTAATAAAAAGGTATGTACGAGGACACATGTCAATACCATATTGCTCCTCAACGATTTTTTCCCGCTTCTCTCTCCTATTTAATACTAACATTAATTACTAATAATATTATTTAATTTTTTTTATTAAAATAGTTTTTTAATAAATTAAGCAAGACATATTTTTACTACTGTTATTTCTAAGAATCTTTTTTTCATAATTTAGAAAACATTTTAGAACATCAAACTTTTTAAAAAAATACAAAATATTTTATAAATGGTGTTTTTAAAAAAGTAAAACTTTTATAAACTAAAAATAGTTAAATTTTAGAGTTATAGAAGAAAGTTTTTAAGTATTACATTTTTAAAACATTTGTTTTAAAATAAAAATTTTATTTTTTTATTATAAAAAAGATTTCAATCATATCTTATTTTAAAATGTCGATTTATAATTAATAAATTTTATTCTATTTTTGAGTCGGGGTCTTTTTGGAAGCGGGCTCTCTGTCTCCTAATATAGAGGAAAGACTGGTCACCACCTACCCCTCCCATACTCTACTCTCAGTGGGACATACTGAGTATGTTTGTTTGTTTGTAAATTTTTATTCTATTTATTTCTTTTTATTCAATCCGTGTAATACACGGGTTTATTAAAGCTAGTAATATTATAATGTAATAATTTCTACTATATGAAATAAGAAACATTTATTAATATAAATAATAGATTTGTTTAGGGTCGCTAGCCTAACGAAAACTCGATATATGAAACAAAGCTCGTTCGTCAAGTAAGCTTCAATTTAGGGTTGGGCTCATAAATAAAGATCCCAAAATGAATGATCCACCTAATTTACTCACTCGTAGCATTAAAACTTTAACATGGCTTATTTGGTTAAATTTAGGTTTTGAAAAAGATTGAAGTTCTTTTAAACAAATTGTTTAAGGAAAGTTCAATTACTTCACACTATACCACACCAACAAGGAACGATTTAAAAAAGAAACAAACTTTAACGGCTTTTTCGTGATTTTATTTGTGGAACAATATATGCCTAAAATGATAGACAATGGGTGTATATGAAAAGGAAAATTTCATTATAATAATAATATGCCTTTTTATTATTTAATAAACTTATAAATTATTTTTTAGTTACCACATAAAAAAAATGATATGAAATAAAGTAGATGATGAAAAATAGGAAACTCTCTATTCATTAAATTAGTGCATTAGAGTGAGTAGTGTAAATTAGTGTGTGTCGTGTGTAAGTGGTGTGCATGAGAGGTGAGATGGATCCTCACTTAATGAACACTATGTATGTTAATAATTGAGGGCCAAGTGAGAATTGAAAGTAGATTGTAAGTTAGTTTGCTTCAATCATACACATTTAACGAATTAAATAATAGATTTTAGTATATTTAAAATTTAAAACAAATGATAATTAAAATCTCACTTATCGAGTGATTGAAGAGGTGACGTGACGCATAGGCCATACGAAAAAAAGAGAAAAAAAATAGCGATGCCAATGGTAGTAGGCTTTCATGTAAACACAAATTCTCATGGCACACCTCATAGTGTGCACACAAATGTAAATTGTATAATAAATCTTCTACATTTGTCGATGACTCCTAGATCAAGAGGCATCCTATGACTTTTCGAAATAAAAGTTATGAGTTGGAGTCTTACTAGGTGCAATATGCTCCAAGTGGGTCAAGTGTTTTACCACAGTGGGTATTTAGGTGGTGGGTTCCCCTTGGAATGGTGGG
Organism: Flaveria floridana; assembly: GCA_018326465.1. NCBI lineage: Eukaryota > Viridiplantae > Streptophyta > Magnoliopsida > Asterales > Asteraceae > Flaveria > Flaveria floridana. The sequence goes on along the minus strand of BJCO01468027.1, from coordinate 8,266 downwards.
CGAGTCAGGTCACCAGCGCTGTCTATGTTCGCGGGCGTGAGTGGTCTTTCGCCAATGGGTTTACCCGGGTGACCGGGCTTAAAAATTATTCGTTAGCAGTTCAAAAAAAAATCTTCTATATTTATGTGAAGAGAGATGAATAAAGAGGTATTTTCAATTTTATTTCGGAGTTAGTGAGGTGATGAAAAAATAATGTGACATCTATGTGAAGTGAATGAGTGTGATCACTCTAATTATTATTTTTTCTATTAAATAAATATGTGAGTTAAAACACGCAGTCCTATGTAATTCCTATGTTTATCAAGCTCGACTACATAGAAGCACCTCTCTCCAAATCAAACAATTACACAACAATATCTTAAAATGACAAAACAATGTATGAGAAATCAAAATTTGAAGAAAATTATTTAAGATTAACCTAACATAGCCATGAATATGTATATGTTTTGATCCGAAATCATTGCCAACTCAATGAGCCATGGACAAACTACTCTTATGTTAAAGAGTTATTTTAATTTTTTAATTGGGGCAAACTGGTTAAATAAACTTTAAGCTCAGGTGAGCTCATTGACCTGCTTAAATAAATTAGACCATTTAAGAAGCACAACTTTATCGTCAAACGTAATCTACCATCCTTTGTTATTGTTATATCTATTCATATGTACAAAAGATATTATTATTTTTTCTCTAGCAGATTTTCATATGTGAAAATTAATATTAAATCATCAAACCTTTACAATATACGAGTTACCAAGAGCTAACTTAAGTTTTATCTAGTCAAGCCGACCTTACGGTTGGGCTAAAGCTGGATTGACACGTTTGTTAGGTACCCTCTATGATCCTTGTACTACATGCTATAGTACAATTAAACACATCTAGACAACATGCATTGTTTCTAAAGTACAAATTTATATTTGCATCTACTTAATTGCTTGAATCATTATACCATGTGGTACAACAAGTAAACAAAGCATTCAAGTCCCAACATTACCAACTGTGTCATGTCTGTCTAAACAACATGCAATTCTAGATTTCTAGGTTCTGCTATACAACTCATTTATGCATTGATTGTTGATTTTGTGGGTCTTAAACAAAAAATCAAATATAAAAATAACGAAAATGTATCCGGATTAGATTCAATCTTCAAACATTAAAACAACTTGGATTGTTCTCTGAATTGTGAATCACTATCAGATAAACCTATTTCACGGGTTACACGTGAATGATTTACCGGATTAGACAGAGAATTGTATGACGATTTTGGATTTTAGAAATAATTTGTGAAGTTTTTCTTGAACCACCTCATGTACCATGATATTCTTCTTGTTCTTGATCGAGAGCCGCCCGTGTTTTCTTTTTTATTTTGGCCGAGAGTCAAAAACAATTTCAAAAAATCCCCTATTTGATTTCTTATCTTCTCGGTTGGATCTACCATAAAATTAAAAACAATTACTTTATTTAATTCATAAGATACAACTACTTTTTAGGGTAAAACAGTGTTTATAACATTATTAATGGTTCAGCACTTAATGGTTCAGCACTTAATGATTCAGCACTTAATGATTCAACATTTAATGGTTCAGACTTCTTATTGGTTCAACACTTAATCGTTTAGATATTGCCAAACATCTCCTTTGTATTAACATATGGTAAGTTAGGGGTTATTTGACAGCATTTGAATCAGTCTTTTAATAGTTCAGATGTCTGAATGGTTCAACACTTAATGGCTCAGACTATTTGTTTCGCAAGCAAATATCTGAATGGTTCAGACATTTGTCTTTGAATGGTTAAGCATTATACTAATGCTGAATGAGGTTTAGAGGTTTAATGTTGAATGGTTAAGACATCTTATCTAAATTATTCAGACATTTGCATTTAAATAGTTAAACGATATACTAGCTTTTAATGGTTCAGTCTTATTAATGGTTCGGTATTTAATGGTTTAGACCTCTTATTGGTTTAACATTTAATCATTCTGAAATTACCAAACAGCCTTTTAGGTATTTTTAACCAGGTTTTCTTTACAAATAGTATTTTTATCTATAAGAATCAAAATATAACTTAATTTTATTTCATCATCTTAACCTTACTCTCAAAGTAAATTATTACTTTTACGTTTGTTGAATTGATTGAAAAGTTAATTACGATTTGGATTGATTGTAACTTCAATTTATAAATTATCGAGTCTTGCTCCTCTGATTTTCAACCTCCCCCCCCCCCCTATCTAAACTCCATTTTCTCTTTTATTGTCAAATTCAATAAATTCAGATCAAGGCAAAGACACTTGTTTAGATAAACCCCACAACCAAACCAATGGTACAATCTGACGTGTCATCAGAGATAAAGGTCGAAAGTTACATTGAATGTTATTTTATTTGTGAGGCTCATATAAATAACAAACGTTACAAACTCCACAATTCTAACACAATAGTGTGGACCATATGAAACATGACGAAATGACATCACTCCTAGAAAGTATACACCGAGCTTTAGTAAGTTAAAATAAGCTAAGCTCGAGCTTAGACGTGGCTCGGGGTCAGCTCGTTTACACCTTTAACTTAAACAAGTTAGCGAGTTTGTGGACAAGATATAGAAAAGATTTAAATTGGTCAAAAACATGTTAAGGAGTTGCCAAGTTATATTTACGTTGAACTAATTATTAAAAATGCATATCATTTCACAAAAATAAAGTTTAAAGAAGACCGCTAGAAGGAGGGCTTGAACCTCCGACCTTGTGGTTAACAGCCACACGCTCTAACCAACTGAGCTATTCCAGCATCTTGTTCGATGTTCTCTGCATAATTTTTATTAACTGATCATCATGATTATTATTAACATCTAAGTCTCTCGTTCGCTTATTGATTACTCATTAATGTTCCGCAGATTACAAATGGTGCCCCTGTGTTTGTATTGGTTGAATGTGTGTTCAAGAACATGTATTTTCAGTTTTTATTTCTTTTAGTATGTGGGGTGACGTTCTTGTGGAAATTAGTAGGAAAGCTGATAGATTCTGTGATTGTTTTGAGGTTTTTAGTGAGAATTGTAGGATTGGGGATGAAAAGTTAGATGTATTGAAGGTTGTTTTGAGGTTTTAGCTGCTTGTAGTGCTGTTTTGGTCTTTTGGAGGGTTGTTGTCATGAACTTGAATCATTTACTGATGCGTATAAGGTGTTCGATGAAATGCCTCTGTTGGGTGATCGCCTTGATGACAACCGCCTTGCTTACTTGGTATGTTGATTTGATTACTCTGATTAATGTCTGTTCATTAGCAACTTGATTATGGGAGCATTAAAAGGGTTTAGCATCTTTGATACTTGCAGCTCAAAAGTTGAAATCTAGAACTATAACAGTTGAAATATCTGTTATGGTATTTTAAATGATTGTGTGAATCTTGGCATATTAGAAAAGGGCACATAGCATTCTTGATGAAGTGAATGACTGAATGCTAAAGGAGGTACTCTTGGGCTTTGAGTTTATGTGTCAATCTTGTAGGCTTATGCTAAAGAACAAAGAACAGCAGAAGCGGCACAATTAGCACGGAAATTGCAGTTTCTGGCTTGAGTTTGATGTTAGTAGCTTTGATTCTCTGATAGATGTCTGTATGCCCACCCAAACTTATGCCAGATTTTTGGATAAAGTAGTTGAGGACCTGAGGGTCATAATCAGGTCCCATGATTGGAATTCCATAATCCATGCCATAAGCTTCACAGATTGAAACTTAATACATTTTGCTTTATAAGATTCAGTGATCTTTGTTGGTTATGTTTATGCTTATCGACCACTTTCTTAGTCTAGTGATTCTGCTCTACAAGGTAACAACTAGAGGTTTCAAATTGGGTCCTTGAAGATCACAATGGTTCAACCATATGAGTACAACTCTAGCATCTTAAAGATTACATTGGCTTGGCTACTCGGTTTCTTGAATCAGGTCTCAAGCGATGGGGTAAAAAGTGGTTTTGTCCATGGCTTGAAGCTATGAGGTTTACTAGTAAGAGGCAAGTGAAAAGGTTATGTCAAGTATGTGTGTAGAATCAAGGTTTATGCAAAAGAGGAGGACGCGGGCTTCATGTATGTGTTGCTACAAAAATCCTTGTAGCTGGTATGAGAGTCTTGCGGCAATGTAGAGAACGATATTTTTTTGGTTCAACGGGGTCATGACGGTTGTCTCATGTTGTTGTTTTCCTGAGACGGGAGCAAGGAAGTTAAAATCATAAAACAAACCCGTTGGATGGTTGTGGGACCAAAGCATTGCGAACATTTTGACGGTCAAGTCAGTATATTTATCTCCCAATCATCAAACATCAATGGATATGTATGTACATATCATAAGCATGAGTCTATTGAGAGAGTGAGATTTGGGAGGAAGAGGGATCCCTTCAAAGAAGGGTTAAAGTTCTGAGACTTTTGGGCTAATCCTAGTGGGCCAAATGTGGGTCGGGCCTAAATTTGAGGGCCGGGCCCGATATTATGATATCCATATTTCTATAGATTTGGCATGATGAAATGGATCATTATGTCGGCTTCAAAGATTATTTGGCTAGAAAATGAAATAGATTAATCCAGGACCTCATTAATTCAATCCACAATCATGTGGTTTGGAACATTGCAAATAAATGTTGAAAATGACTACATAAACAGGACCTTTTCAAATCAAACTTTCTTACTCATCAAAGTTTATATTTTTCTTCTGTTCTTTTCAAGATTTCCAACACTTTAACCTCCAACTTTCAACACATACCAAAACATCTATTAAATTCCTTCAATTTTGCTGGACACAAGTTCTTTCCAAGTGGGGTCACCTTTAGATAAACAGATCTATCAGTAATTAAGTGGAAAATTGATGCTTTAGAACAATCTTGAGCTGGATAGTGTTGGTGTTATACAAGTACAGTGATCATGGAATTCTGGGTGGTTGCAGCAGCTACTGGTGCTGGTTATGTGGCCAAATACTGGCATAACTTAACAGGTGAGAAAGGCAGTCCAGTGAAGCTATCGCCCGTGCAATCACCACGCGTACAGCGAGGCGTGCACAAACTGTTTGATAAAACACCTAGCCCGGTTTTCCCATTGCCAGAGTTTTCAAGAAGACGCTTGTTAGATGGTGATGCTTATTCTCCTGAGGAAGAACAAAACAACGTGGGGTTGAATCTTCAAGATAACCGAGATGAAATATATGTAAAAATCAGAAAACACGAGTGTTTTGACTTTGACACTTCTGGGAATCATTCATATAAATTCAGAACTAAGGACTCGAAAAGAAAGTCTTTCTCGAGGCTAAGGCCGTTAATGGTGACTAGTGTTAGCAGAGATCATCAAAGAAAACAGATGTTACAAGTTGACGATGTGGAAGATCAGATGATCGCGTTCATGCAAGAAAATGGAGCACCTAGGGAAGCAGAATTCTTTGAACCAATTGGATCAGTAAAGCTTCCAAGAAGACCAGAAGAAATGCATGCCAAGAGATTTGAAGCAAGAGATCTTCGTTCACAAGGTGCGCCATTGCTTGCTATCTTTTACAAAAGTTTAAATCCAAGTACTGGTGGAAAGTTTAGCCCGTTGACTTGTGAATGAGTCGATTGGAGTTATGTTTTACATCTAACGGGTCAAACGAGTAAAACTAGAAAAAAAAATGTTAAACATTTCAAATTGGTTGAACAGATCAAAAGTTGCCAAAGGTGCATTTTGCATAAAACCTCCCAAATCATTTTATCCAGAAGAATTAGATTATCATTTACATAGTATAAACCTTGTAATCGTATTTTACAGAGTTCAGACTAATTACTTATAAAAGTTCATTTTTTGGACAATTCTACCCACCCAAAAATATCATTTTGACCCGGACTTGTTTGACCCATTACCCAACCCACCTTCCAGCCCATTTTGCCACCTACAGTTTCACTCATGAGGAGGAATGTATTAACCATTGTAGTTCGACACAGGCACTGACATGGTGTCTTTGTTCCTTGGGTTTACAATTGGCATGTTGTCAACTATTGTGACTAATCAGCGGGATATTGAGCATCTGAATGAGCTACTAGAAGAAGCTGAGAATCTGGTTAAAGATTTACACAATAAACTTGAAATAAAAGACGGGCTTGATACCACAAATGAGCGTGATAGCGAATCAAACGCTCCTGCAAACTATATCCCAGAAGCCAAAAATATTGAGGTAACAAGCGACATTGAGGCAGAGCTGGCGGCCGAGCTTGAGAGGTTGGAAGAAAACATGCGGAGAGTGTCTAGTGTAGTGGAGGTATGTTACTAAGCTCAAGAGATTGCACGTTCAAACGGTTGTCGTAAACGGGTCGTATTGGGTAATATTTTATCTCTAATGAGTCAAATTGTTTAAGTTGTCCAGAGTGTATTTTCAATGCGAAAAAGCTCTTAAATATTTTCAAAAATATTTGTTAAAAAGTAAAATGCTCTGACAAAAAGCATTCCGCACCCCATTTGACCCAGACAAAATTACCTGTTTTGACCAGAACATGTTACCCAACCCATCTAGGCGCACATTTTGCCATACAGGTTTTTTGTAGCACAATTTACAAGTCAAAATAACATGATTTGATCTCATCTTACAGATTGATTCAGACTTTGAAGCAGACATGGCTAGAGGAGACTTGAACCTAGATACACTCACATGGCAACTCGATAGCCAATCCGAGTCAGACCATGATGACAAATGGGTCAAAAGTGAAAGCACCGGGAAGCCTGTTTTCACTCCAAATTACACTGTTTCATCGCTTGATTTGCGGTTACGCCTTCACGAAGTAATCGAGTTAGAACTCAAAGCCCGCATCGAGGAGCTTGAAGCCGTTCTCGAGGGTCAAAACGGTCAAACTTGTCCTGATGGTCCAGAACCAGAAGAAGATAACTCTTTCTGGGACTTTGACCACATGAGAATTGAATCTTCTTCATCAACTCCCTGATCTGCTTAAAGATCATAAAGTACAGCCATAGAAGCACAATGTACATAAGTGTATAGATAAAGAAATACAATCAAAGTAAATAAAAGAGTGTATAGATCTGCTTAAGGTCAGGTATAAGTGCATATGATTCTATTAAAGTAAATAAAAAAGGGTATGTTGGTTACAAGTTTAATGTGGATCAGATCTTCAGTGCATCAGTATATTCTTTGAGGCTTTGAGCTGGTGTTAAGCTAATATCCTGGTAAATGCAAATCTGATTTAGTGACCATGGTGGGATGAGCATAAAAATCAAATAACCGAGAAAACCGAACCGGGTTATGATTTTATTGATAATTAACTTTTATGGTTCTGGATGTACATGGATAAATAACAAAATATCCGAACTTAATCGATAATAAAAAATATCCGAACTTAATCGATAATAAAAAATATCCGAACTTAATCGATAGTAAAGGGCTGTTTGGTAATTTCTGAATAATTAAATACTGAACCAATAAGAGGTCTGAACCATTAAGTGTTGAACCATTAAAATATCTGAATCATTAAGAGCTAGTATATCGCTTAACTATTTAAAGGCAAATGTTTGACTAATTCAGATAAGAGGTCTTAACCATTCAGCATTAGACCTTTTAACCATTCAACATTAGTATAATGCTTAACAATTCAAATGTAATGTATGAATCATTCAAACATTTGCTTGCGAAACAAACATTCTGAACTATTAAGTGCTGAACCATTTAAACATTTGAACCATTTAAACATTTGAACCATTAAGAGACTGATTCAGATACTGCCAAACAGCCTCTAAAATTGGTTGTTATGTTTTTCATAAATAATATGATATGTATGGGAAAAGTTTTCTTATAGTTTTCCATAGGGATATCTTAGTTGTCGCTTCTTCTTTCTTTATAAACTAAACTAGTTGAATTCAACTTCACGCGTTGCGCGAGTAATTTAAAGTCGATAATCACCAGTACAACCCTAGTTCAAACCCTTGGCTCAGATCCGGCTTCTCGTTGTGGCTGCAAACCAACGTGGTTGCCACGCCAAGACAACGATTTTTTCCCTCGAATTCATCACAGCCATCTTATTATATCCCCAAACCAGAAAAATCAGACTAAGCCACGAAACCAACAACTTATTACATCAGCTTTTTAAACATATAGGTTCATATAAGCGGACGATATAATACTACTTTGGCTCAAACCCACTCATGGTGTCAGGCTGCAAACCATCTACACATGGTTGCCACGCCAGGACAACAACTTGTTTTTGGTTGGATCATCATTGCCAATGAACCTCTCGACATAACCAATAATGCGCAACCCCACAAATTG
>BJCO01468018.1:0-10233 GCA_018326465.1 Flaveria floridana | reverse complement strand
TCTCTCTACGAATTTGGTGGCTAGGGTTTGAAATGGTGAAGATGGAGCTGTTCATGCATGTTTAAGGGCTTATTAGGGCCCTTAAACCCATTAAGCCTATCCCATTAAGGCTAATTTTATCCATATCCCACTAATTTACCCCTTTATTTCTTAAATTAACCCTTAAAAGCCCATTATTATTAAATGGCTTGTTTCGGGAAATTTCGGGGCGTTATGGTCTTTGTAAAGTCTTTTTCTTTTCCTTTCTTCCTTAATCTTGAGGAGCAACTCTACAGCCTCACCCTCTTTCCTCTCTTTTGACACTTCAGTGTTAGCTAGTTCATTTAGCTCATCCAATAGGAAGAGAGATGATTAAATCAGTTTTGTAGTTTCTAGACCCCAAATAATTCAATCTGGCTTCTCTTAAATCATCCTCCTGAGTGTTCGGCCTATGGGCAGCCCTGATTGTAGCTTGAATGAAGCCTGGGGTATTACTTATTCTCTCTCCAGTTGCCTTCCTCTTCCACTCCTTGTTCTCTTCCTCAATCTTCTCAGAGGTCATGATCCTCTTTTCTTTGTCAGTCACTGGCCTGTGTGACTTAGGGTGGAGAGAGCTTTGGCCTTCATCACTTGGTGCAGCACTTGAACTCTAGCTAGGGAGAGGATGTGAAAAACCTACACCAGCTGGTGTCTCACTTAGGTACAAGGTGCTGAATTAATTCCACTCTCAAGGTTCACAGAGTCAACTGCTGGGCCTTTAACTAAGGTTTCCCTTTAGAAGCTAATCTTAGGGTTTTCCTTAATATCTAGTTAACCAACAGTTTTCCCTACTAGCCTTTGTCTATATGAATAAGATCTTCTCTTGATCTCTTCTAGCACCCTCAGCTGAATTCTCTCAGCCAACCATTCAGCTTGCCTATTGTGACTTGTGTTTGCAAGTAGTAGGTCAACTAGAGGAAAACTCTTATAGTATCTCAGGACTTCTTGTTGCCCCTGAGATCTAAAGAGTATCAGGGCTCTTCTAACAATGCCATGCCTCTATACTACTATTGAATTATCAGCAGAGTAGGATGAGGTAGACATAGCCCTTAGGATTCCATCATCAAATAAGCTTTGAATCAAGGCATTCATATTGATATTGGCCTGAGGAGGTTGTTGAGCATGGACAACTGCAAGTGAGGATGGTGAGGCCTCCACGTCCATACTCTGGACAGTGTTCTCAGGTTCTGCAATTGTAGTCAAGAGTTTCTCCCCCTTTTTGGTAGAATCACCCACTTGCATAGATAAGCTAGAGGTTAGGTCCACCACATCCATAGGTTCTTATGGACCTGATTGGACACGCCTGGCAGGCCTCTCAGCTAGCTTTCCCTTGAGATCGGTGATCTCAAGTTGCTGATTAAGGACCTGCCTTTACAAGGTAGCCACCTCAGATTCCAAGTGACTTACCTTTGAAACTAAATAGGTGCATGTTTGGGACAGTTTTTGCACCTTTAGTAGTAGACTCCCCTCATCTTCATCTGAAAAATCATGGGGGGATGAGATGACATAACTAAAATCATCTCCCTCACCACCAGCATGTGGTTCTTGGCTGCTGGATTTCCCCTGCTCCATGACAGTTTCAAGAGAAGTTTCAAGGGGTGGGGTTACCATGGTTGAGGTCTTAATGATGTAATTAGTTTTAGAAGCGAGCCTCTTCTATATGGACTTCCTGAATATGTTCAGATAAGTCTACCTCAGTTAGGGGTGGATGATATGGGCTAGATATGGGTGTCTCAGGAGCACTCTTCTCTCCTTGAACAAAGAGGAGAAGAATGACTCATAGTACTCACTGAATCCTATATCCTTATAATCTTAGAATTAGAGGTTACGGATTGGTAGTTTAGATCTAGAGGCTGGGGATGGTAGCTGTCCCCTGAAGGTTGATCAATTGAGTTTTGAGACTTAGAGTGAAGGCTTGTGGCTTAGGCAATGAGCTTATTAGGCTGAGCATAAGAAACCTAAGCACTAATCGATGAAGTAATGGGAGTGGTTTGCTCGTCAGGGGAGGTAGGAGCTCTTGGTTCCACTTCCTCATTATGCGTAAGTGTATGGGGCCCTACTAAATCTAAATAGACTGAGCAGGGGTTCGCTTGGATTTTCTTTGGTAGGTGATTGTTATTTGAGGTTGTATGGGTGGTGCAGATGTAGAAGATCTGGGTTCAACATTGACTAGTGTTGTCAAGTTTTCACCTTGAGCAATGAGCTTTAACATTTTTAAGAGCAGGGTTGTTTCTACCCCTGAGAAGCCAATAGTGCTTTTTCAAGATGTCAGGCTTCATCTGTACCAGTTTAAGAGTAGCACTTGTTACCCTCAACTGTGAGTCAAGTTCATAGTTGAGAATGTGCTAGACATATCTAGAGAACATGTAGTACTCTAATGAGTTCAAGTTGGTAAGCAAGTTTGTGTAGACAAACTCAGAGTACTTGAACTCGATCCATTGAACCATTCCATGGACTCTATAGGATAAGTCATCAGGAATTTGGTCCCATCTTCCATGTTTATTTGATAAAGAGTGAAAAATAACATGGACTAGGTACTTCCACTAGTAGGAGACCTTACCCTTCTTGACGGTTCTGACTATGAAGTCACCTTCATAGCCCGTCGGCCTAAATGATTCATTCACAATAGCTTTAGAAAAGGACAATTCTCTTTCTTCATCATCCTGCCTAAGATGAGAATTGGTTGTGTCTTGGATAATGAAAACTTTCTTGCCCTGCACTAATGCAGGTCGTGCCTCCTCACTATCCAAGATCACCTCTTGGCAGGTCCACCAGAACTCCAGCAGTTGTTCTTCATAGAGTGGTAGGTCTATTATGAGTGTGATGAGGTAGGATGATTAAGTAAGAAAGCGGAAAACGCTTAAGAATCCAAGATCTTTCTGACGTTAATGGAGCAACCTGGTTGTGTTGCTTGTGAAGGTACATGGAGAAATCTGGCTGGTTATGGGGTTCATGGTTGGCCATTTGAGAAAGCTTTGGAATGAAGAAAGCTAAGAACAATATGGGTTTGTGGGTGAATTTAGGGTTAGAATTTTGCAGATGAAGAGTAAGAGGAGAGAGGGGGAACCATTGTAAGGCTATATATATGGTTGGATGTGAGACTAAGTTAATGCAAAAAGATAAACTTTGAAATCCGAATGTTGGTCCCACCTCTGAAAAAGTTCCCAAAAATGTAGTTATCTTGGAAGTAGAAAATCTTCCAAATATAATTTGTCTTCAGAAGTTTTGAGAAAACTTACAAAGCCAATTTGACTTCGGAAGATATTCCTTAGTTTGAAAAGAATTGCTTCAGAATAAAAGTACCTGGATTAATTTTGCTTCTAATACATATTTGGTTTCGAAAGATATTAGACTTCAAAAGTTTTATTCAAAGGATGAATAAAGCTTCCGAGACTTAATTGCTTTCAGAAGAAAATTATCCTTTAAAATATATAAGTACTTATAAGCATATTTAAGATTCAAAAGATATATCAGAATTTCTTCAAAAGGTAAATTTCTTAGTAAGTAGTTACTAGTTGTGAAGACATAAATTTCTTCCGAAGTCAACTTAATGTCTTTCAAAAGAAAATATGTCTTTTAGTTCTTAACACTCTGACGAATATCATTTAGAAAAATCTTTTTCCAAGGTAAACAAGTATTATATGAGTGATAATTTACACAAATTTAAAGAAACACATATTTAAAAAACTAATCTTGAAATTAATTTAAGAAGACCTACTCAAAGTTAATCATGCCAATAACTGATATAAAATATTTTAAATTTCTGTTTATTAAAACCTTTTGTGAACAAATCAGCATATTGTTTATTTGTGTTAACTTAGGCCAGTTTTATTAATCCCTTTTTAAAGTTATCTCTTATGAAATGATAACTGATGTTTATATGCTTTGTCTATATGGATAGGAGTCTCCTTGAAATTGAATCCGTAGTGTAACATCTAATTCTGAATCCAAATCACTTGAGCACAGCAGCTTGCAGCAACAATGTATTCGATATTAGCAGTTCGGCTTCCAATAAGGAATTAACATCCCCCTGATGTAGACTTTGCCATCATATTGCACCCACCATAGTCATTATCTGTATATGCATACAAATTGAAGTTAGAATTCTTTTGATACTAAAGTCCTAGCTTGGGAGCTGTTTTGGGGTATCTAAGAATCCTCTTGACAGCAACTAGATTTGGCATCTTAGGGATGGCTTGATATCTCTCACAAATACATGTGGCAAACATGATATCAGGACTGCTGGCTGTGAGGTACATAAGGGACCTAATCATACCCCTGTAGAGATGTTCATCAACAAACGCCCCCTTAAGATAGGGCCTAGGTAGTGGTTTGTAGCTATGGGAGTCTTAGAAACCTTGCACTCGGTCAAATGAAATCTTAGTATGTCTTTTACATACTTTCACTGGTTTATGAAGATGTCTTTGTCAACCTGCTTTACTTGAATTCCTCGAAAGAAATTGAGTTCCCCCATGGCACTCATTTCAAATCTATTCTTCATCAGCTTCTCAAAGTCTTTATAGAGCTTTGGATTAGTCGACCCAAAGATGATGTCATTTACATAAACTTGAACCAACATCAAGTCATTCTTTGTTTCTTTAATGAAGAGTGTACTGTTAATAGTACCTCTCTTGTAGCCATGTTAGACAGGGTAATGTGATAGTGTCTCATACAAATTATTTGGAGCTTAATGCAGCACATAAAGAGCTTTATCAAGCTTGCAAACATAGTCAGGAAGATCTGGGTCTACAAAGTCAGGTGGTTGCTTGATATATACTTCCTCATCTATCACTCCATATAAAAAATACACACTTGACATCAAGTTAGTACACTTCAAAATCCTTGGATCTGGCAAAATCAAGGAATATTCTAACAGCTTCAAGTCTTGCGACAGTAGCAAAAACATCTTTGTAGTCAATCCCTTATTCTTGAGTGTACCCTTGAACAACTAGTCTTGCCTTGTTCTTGATGACAAGTCCTCTATCATCATTTTTATTCCTAAAAACCCACTTGGTACCTATTGCTGTCTTCCTATGGGGAAGAGGGCATAGGTTCCAAACCTTTTGTCTTTGAATTGAAGTAGCTCCTCCTATATTGCTTCAACCTAGCTTCCATCTTTCAAAGCTTCATCAACTTTCTTTACCTCAATCTCGGACAAGAAACAAGAGTATAAACAAACATTTTTAACATGGGTTTGTCCTTTTGTTCTCACCCCAGTCTTAACATTTCTAATGATATTTGTGGTAGGATGGGACTTATGGATTATCAGTTAAGGAAACATAGCAAGTTGGTTTCACAGATCCAAATTAGTGAAATTTAGATCTGGTGATTGAGTATCGCCCACCACATCAACACACTTATCAAGTGAAACTTGATCTAATGAGTGTGCGACATCTTTGATGTTGTCTTCAGTGGAGAGGTTATTAGCATCATAAAATTCTTGATCACTTTCACCATCTTTATCTCCTCCTACATTGAAAAGCCCTTCACTTGAGTTTTATGCCTTAGTGCTGGACTTTATAGGCACCTCAGATATATCAGCTGAAGAGTTTATCATAGTTTTGCTAACAGAATTTCCATCTGTAGGGTTTATTACCATTAGAGCTAAAGGAATTCTATCACCTGGTCTTCTCAGATCAAATCTTAGGTCAGGATCTTCTGCTGATATTTTACATGTAGATCCTAATTATTTCTTAAAATAATTGGTAGCTAAATCAAAATTAAATAACCAATAAGGACCAGAACCTTTCATACCGGGAGTGCGCTCATTGAAGGTCACATTGGCTGACTCATCAACTACTCTGGTTCTGAGATTGTATACTCTTTTCCAATGAAGTGTCCATCATCTGATTTCTTAACAAATTTGGCTATATGATCTTTCGTATTCAAGATTGTGCATGGCTATCCAAATGACTTAAGGAAACCAATGAAAGGTCTCCTTTTGTTCCACAATTCATAAGGAGCCTTACCATGAGTTTTAACTACTAAAACTCGGTTCTGAACATAGCAGGCAGTGTTGACTACCTCTGCCTAGAAGGTGATGTGCCATTTAGAGTCAGAGAGCATGGTCGTTGCAGACTCAATAAGTGTCGTATTTATCCTTTCAGTAACACCATTCTATTGAGGAGTTTTAGAGCAATATATTGTCTTGTAATACCCTTTTCATCATAAAATATATCAAGGATTTGGTTCTTGAATTCAGTTCCTTGATCATATCTTATCATCTTCACCTTGTGATCACAATGTCTCTTAATTTTTAGAATGAAGTTATTCAAGATTTTAGGGGTCTCGTACTTAGTTCTAAGAAAAAAGGCCCAAGTATATCTTGTGAAGTCATATGTGATCACAGGAAAATATGAAGTTCTTCCTAAACTCATTACACTGGTAGAGCCAAAGTGATCCATATGTAATAAGTGTAGGGGAGTAGTGATGGATTTCTTTTCCTTTGGCTTGTAAGACACCTTGTGTTGCTTTTCTCACTCCAGTCTTAACAATTCTAATAGTTTACCTTCTTAATGCTGAGCTTACCATTTGTGACCATGCCCCTTCCTATGATGCAACCATATGATCCTCCTTTAAAATTTAGCTGGCCCGCCATCAATTTTCTCAAAGTTTTAAAGCAAAGAGCCATTGCATGTGATGTGCCTTAAACAACCACTATCAATGATCCAAACATTTCATTTGGTCTTTAGTTGTTCCTTCACATGAAAAAAAGATGGTTAGTTACATGTGGAAACCCAAGCTTTGCTAGTCTTAGGCTTATCAAGATGAACTGAAGATAACTCAACAGTTATTAATCATATATGTAAGCTTTGAGGATCATTTTCTGATGTTAACGAAGAAACTTCAGTCACATGGCCTTCCTTCATCTTCCATACCATCTTTAGAATATTAGACTTGGCCTTCAAAACTTTGAAAGTTTTGATGACTTCGGAAGTTTTGGAGACTGAACCTTTGAAAGTTTTTGCATTAACTGCAGCAGGCTTTAGTGCTTCAGAAGTATTCCTTTCTCCCGTGACCAAATTTTCTTCCGAAGGCAATTTTCCACCGATCTTCTTCTTGAACACCTTGGAGCTTCCAAAGGAAAGTGGTTTTCCTTCCAAAAATATCTTGTTCTTCTTCCTCTCAGAAGTCTTCTTCTTCTTCATGTTGATGGTACTCTTGGGATTATAGATGCAATCCTTAGCAAAGTGAGTATCATCACCACATATGATGTATTCAGCTGGCATTCTCTTGAGGGTCTTCTTCTGAGGAGAAGGTTGAGTTTGATCTTTTTTCACTTCCTTCTTCATCCCCATAGACGATACAACAGACTTTTGTGGGTGAGGCTTGCTCTAGGAACTGGATGGTTCTTGCTGTGGAGCAGTGGTACATATTTGATAAACCTTCTTCTCATAACCAGGATAGTTTGAACTTGAACTAGGACCACTGGTAGTAGAGTCCATAGTTGAGTCTTCAGTCTTCACCACTTCAAATCCAACAGAAATAAAGACGTGTTTTTGCTTGCAATTGAAAATGGCCTTGATCTCTTGGGCTTTCTTTAATATTATTTTGTCCGCCTTGATCAAATTCTTCCTAACTAACTTGGCCATCCTTGGTTCTTTCTTCTCTTTAAAGGGATAGTGACCCTTCTTAAGATGATCATCCTCACTCACTACTGGTTCATCCTTTAATATCTCCTCTTCATCTTCATCCTTTTTTGGATAGGGTCAATGAGAAGCAGCTTATCTTAACTAGTTTCACACCTTGGATATATTACAGATAGTAATGTGCGTGGATGAGCTATCTCACTTGAACCCAGTCCCTGCCTATTTTGAAAAAAATCTTTGCATGCAAGAATGAGGATATGATTTTATTGAAGGTTTCCTCTTCAAGAACAAACTTTTCTGGTCTGGATTTGCTAATCACAAGCTCAGTTTGGCATTCAATTAACTTGGTAATGAGATCTTTAATTTAAGTCTTGTAATTTATGTGCTCATTTGTAATTGTTTTCTTTAAATCTTCCATTTTAAGTTTATAGTCATTTTCACCTCTTTTGAAATCATGTTTTAAAATATTCAAAGACTCAATGTCAGATATCACTTCCTGGTTATAGGACCTATACATGTTTACTTTGCAATGTATTCAGGTGTGCAGAGATGTTCTAATACCTTGGCTTCTTCATGGTCAGCCATCAGTGCTTGATTCAGAGAAACATCCTCTACTTGAAAGCTCCAATCAAAGTCTCCCTCTTCAACAGCAATAGTAGCTTGTTGTTTTGGTTAGTTTGGCTTCTCAGATCTAGGAGCTGCATGAGTGTAGCTTCGTCTGGATTGTGTTTAGCCACCATCAGTCCTTGTTCCCTTGCACTCCCTAGCAAAGTGTCCTATATGGTTACAGTTGTAACACTTTACTGTGCTTTTATCCAGTCCAAACTTTCCACTGGTTACATTGTTGGGAAACTTTCTTCCGGTTCTCTTGTAGAATCTCTTGACTCTTGGAATGGGCTTCCTTGGATGCAGCTCTCCCTTGATGTCTCAGGAAAGGTGATGAAAGGGCCCTTTATGAGTTGTCAGGGTAGCAGATAAGATGATGTTATGGTTCTATACTATCCCTTCAACCACATAAAGGGCTGAACTTTGTTGTTTGCTGGAAGAGCTGTTGGATGGATTCTGCATATTCATCTCCATCTGGTAGCCATTAAGGATACAGTACAGCTCTGTGAGTGTAAGGGTGGAGAGGTTTTCAATTCTCTTAATGGCCACACAGTAGTGAGTCTGTTATATGGGAAGAGAGAACATGAACTTTCTTATAGTGTCCCTATTCTTAAGCTTTACTCTAACATCCATAAGAGTATCTACAATCTCAACATACCTAAAGTATTGTTGAGTCTTCACTTGATTTATAGGTGAAATTCTCAAACTGCTCCTTTATGATTTCTTTCTTGTTTTCTTTAGCTTCATCAGACCCCTCATACACAAGCTTTAACGCATCCTAGAGCTGCTTTGCAGTGAAGCCTCTGTATATGGATTTGGGAAGAGTAGTTTGTTAAGCAGTTGATCTATATCAATCTTCCTCCAATCTTTCTTAGAATAGTCAACCACTACTTTTGGAATCATCCTACCTCTACCAATGGCAGAAAAGGTGCTTGGGATGTGAGGTCCTGAGATAACAGATCTCCACATCCTGCCTGTCTTGAGACTTGATGAAGCCTTTTATTCTTTGTCACCAGGTATCAAAGTCATTAGGAGTGATTTGTGAAGATTTTCTTATGGTACTGGTTTCCATGTCAGCCTTAGTGAGAGCTGCCATTTGAGCTGGTAAGTCTTTTGTGAAACTAAAGAGATTTAAGATGAGATGTTATAATCAAGAGCCTAAAATGCTCTGATACCAATTGAAGGACCGGTGCAGGGGAGCAATGCAACAGTTTCACAAGGTTGGAGAGAAACAAACAAGAAAAGTTAACAGATCAAATAAGAAACCGGCTTATGAAACAATAAACAAAAGTAAAGAACACAAGCAGAACACAAGTATTTGTCTTGCAAGAATGATGTATATTGCTCTCAAGTATTTTACAATTGTTACAACGCTTCGTGCTAAGGACCGGTAACTTATATACTTTACACTACATCCTACAGCCGGGCATACTTTAAAGGCCAGCTGAAACACTAATCTAGACAACAAAATCAATGTAAAGTCAAAAGACATGTTGTCTTTTGACTAGTGATTATGACATCCATAGCTCACATTCTAATCTATTACAAAAAGAAAATGTACAAAGTAGAAAGTTACACACTATAATACCTTAATCTACAGTTGACGAAAGTATAGGATATCACCAACTTGTATAAGTTGATGCATTTTCAGAGATGCCAACGAAAAAATGTTCAGATTTTATTAAAAGCATGTATTGTCTGTGTTTGGAATAAATCAGTATCTTGGCTTCGGAAGACTTTGTCATGAAGTTTCGGAGGACTTTACCTTTGAATTCGGAAGAAATGGTCTTTTGGGGTCCGGAGGATTTGACATTTAGAGAATTTATTAGTGTAGAATTTCTTAGTGTTTGTCAAATCTTCCAAAGTAAATTTTCATGTACTTCAGTGTGCATGCGAAGTGCTTTTTGTTTGCATCAGTCTCTAAGTTCTCTTACATTATATATATAATATAAATAATATTTTAAAAACTTCGAGGCCCTAGAGCGACGGTGCCTTGGGCTGTCGCTCACCTTTGCCCCCC
>BJCO01468015.1:0-10493 GCA_018326465.1 Flaveria floridana | reverse complement strand
TATATATATATATATATATATATTGTAACTTTTGGTTTAATTAATCTACCTGATGTTTATATATTTTGTAAACATTAATTTTTGATGAGCCTAATATTTATATTGTATAACTGTTTATTTTCATGAACATTTGGTAATATGGTCGTTTATAATCATGTAGTTGATCATTAGGTTAACTACTTGATTTTATATAGTTTATAAGGATTTGGTTATGTGTTTGTGAACAAGCTTAATTTCTTAAACAAAATAGCACAAACAAGAATTTTGTTCAGTTATACGTTCATGAACCGTTTGTAAAATCATTCAATTCTTAATGAACGGATATAAACAACGTTTACATTCAGTTTGTTTACAATTCTTAATAGACGGATATGAACAAGGTTTTCATTCAATTTGTTTACAGTGTTCATTTAGTTTATTTATCGTTTACGGCCCTATTTACATTTGTAGTTTAATGTGTAGTTGGGAAGAAGATTTGGAAATTTAACTCTTGGCGAGTAATAAGGCATCTGAAGGTAATTAAAATTAAAAATAATGACGTCATAAATATGAAGTAATATGGATAATAATGTTTGTCATAATATCAGTTTATAACTTTCCACCTCTAACAATTTATAGCTCATTATACACTGTAAACATACTTTAGTATGATGTTAAATAATGACTTAAGCACTTAAAGATAAATAATACTACTGGCTCAGTTAACAAGCTTCATTAATAACCGAAAATCCAACAACTCCACACCTGACTCTTAATTTTACGATAATTCGATAGATTCATCTTAGTCGGGATCAACACGGATGATGTGGAGATTTTGGTCATGAAAGGAGAAGATTATTGAGGAAAGCTTTACTAGAAGGAATGAAAATATGATGGCAAATAATATTAATTGAGTATACAGTTGCCAATCGAACATTGTGTGATTGTAAGGAAATAGAAGTGTGAAAACACTAATTATTTCGGCAGAGAAGAAATCTGACTGGAGAAACCGAGAACAATGGACCCCAATAGATTACAGCGTAAAGGAATTGCAGTGGATTTGAAAATTCTCGCTTGGTTTACTGAAACCAAACACTAGTCTATAATTAATAAAGTAACAACTGCGTCCATCATTTGATTATTACTTACGATGTCTTCCTTAGTTTATTTTAAAAGAGAAAAAAAGGGAAGTGAAAGTAAAGAAAAAACAGTTTTGTTTTGGAGTTTTTTTTGTTGGAAGAAAATAAAATAAAAGTAAAAAAGTTATGTTCACTAATTCACTTGAAAAAAGGAAGGTTGAAGTAAAATAAAAACTAAATCAATCCTTCCAAATTGAAAGGAAGTAGAGAAAAAAAAAAAGAAACATAAGAAAAAAGAAAAGAAAAGAGAAGAAAAGAATAAAAGAAATGTTTTCTTTCTTTTTTTTCTTTAACTAAACTCGAGAACACATCGTTAGAGTTGTAAAATATAGTTCGAGAATCGTTCAACGAGAACATCATTTTACGTTCATTTGTTTAATAAAGAAACAAATAAAAAAATAATTTTTAGTTAAACAAATAAACATGAATAGATGTTATGTTCATGAATTTATGTTCATGCACATTTGTCAAGGTGTTCGTTTAAGTTCGTTCGTTTATGTTCGCTTATGTTTGTTCGCTAAATATTTATATATTTTGTAACTTTCAATTTAATTAATCTACTGAATCTTTATATATTTTGTAATTTCTAATTTTTAATGACCCTAACATTTATACTTTATAATTCTTTATTTTCATGAACATTCGTTAATATGGCTGCTCATAATCATATATTTTGATACCGTCGATCAATCCAAACAAAAGGAGCAAAAGAAATAGTAATCAACTTTTATTAATCTTCAATGAGAAAACCTGATTACAATATGTTGGATCGAGGTTATGGATTAATAAGACTTTTTTATTTGATCAGAAGTTAACAAATGTGGTATCTAAGTTAACAACTTACTAACAAACTCAAATACTTTGAGTGAATATAAGTACACAAGTTGTTCTTTTAAAGTATCCACTTGATTAATCAAAACTAAGTACATACAGTAATAATTAGTAGATACACAAACTGCTTAACTAAGCTTACCTCTATTATACAAGTATGAGGGTTTTATAGTATGAAATCTAAACAATAAGAATAAACTATTCTATGTTCAGAAAGTACAACAAGACAGATAATCGGCATATCAGAGTTAAGTGGCATCAGTACTATGTTATCTCCAAAAGGTAGAACACAACAGCTGATGATAGAGACAGTCATGTCTTGTGTAACAGTTGATAAACACCTCATGGAATTCAGTGCTGATCAATAGCAGTCGATCAGCAACATATCAGATAAGTGTTGATCGGCAGTTGTTCAGCATATGTTGATCGACAGTCATTCAGCATATGTTGATCAGTAGTTGATTCAACACTTGGTAGAATTCGACAGTTGACATCCAGTGCTAAATTCTTGAGTTTTTGGTAGCTTCATCCTCTTTATAGATCAACAAATTCCCCATAGGATGATGTTACCAAAACTCTATCTTTACCCCTCTAGTATCCTGATCAACAATAGTTCGTACTTGTATCCTCTTCTATCTCTTGAGGGGTTTTCAAGAGGTAGAATTACAAAGTCTTTCATGTTATGTCATGATAGTCTGAAGAGATCATACTGCTTGGCTTCAACTTTTTTGACACCATCATAAGTCAGACCAAAAGTGTTGTTGGTTAAGTAATTGTGGCTCCAATGTGTAATTGGGTCATGATTGCTCAAAGGACTCATATGTAGAACTTCTTCTTCTTTGTTTTCTTCTTGTTCAACTTTGTTTTAAAACTTTATCCTCAGAATGATAGCCATGGATTTGTACTTACCTGGCATGCATTCATACTCTAAGA
Organism: Flaveria floridana; assembly: GCA_018326465.1. Classification (NCBI taxonomy): domain Eukaryota; kingdom Viridiplantae; phylum Streptophyta; class Magnoliopsida; order Asterales; family Asteraceae; genus Flaveria; species Flaveria floridana. The sequence continues at coordinate 7,611 of BJCO01468015.1, read as the reverse complement.
TTAAAGTAAACATCTTCTTCAAGTCTTCAATGCTGAGATTCAAAACTTCCAACTTAGTTAGAAAGAAAGACTTTGACTTATTCTTTCTTTCAATAAAGAATCTCTCTAGTTTCAAATCATATCCACATTTGATAATGGTTATATAATCACCTTCTGAGTCTTCCTCTTCTTCAAATTATAATAGTTCTTTTTCTTGCTTTGGATTGTCTTAGACATGCCTTATTCTTTCAGCAACACTTGTGATAATCACTTTATCTGCTAAATCATCGGACTGGATTTGGATTGGAGATTCACCTATTTTAAGAGCTTGTTGGACTGTTAGAGAACCACTTTAAGTAGTGTGAACAGGTTGAGAAGTAGTAGGAGGTAAGTGTGGTGGAGTGTTGGGGGCAGGTTTAACAGATGGGGTGGTCTCAGCAGCTTCAGACTCTTGTTTCTTCCTTCTTTGTTCTAAAGCCTGCTTTGATCTTTCTAGATGGGATTTGTAAATCCTCATTAGCACCTTTTCTACTTCCCTTGCCTTAGAATTATTGCTGGGATTCCTTAGTCTCAGTCTTGTTAAGTTAGCTATCTCAAACCTGTTGAAGCACACGAGTTGGTTTATTAAGTAAGCTACTCTTCCAACTGTTAATCTGGTTATGAAGTAAGTATTTTTCTTTTAATCATATTCCCACTCTAATATTGTATCATAAGCTGGTAATGGAGTTTCTAGGATCTCTACACCAGCATCAGCTTTGACTAAAGAAAGTACTATTTGTAGCAGGACTTTGGACTTCTCATTCTTACATCCAAAGATGCTAAAGACTCAACAATTTGCTATGGAATATCAATAGATAGATCAAGTACTTCATTTTCATGGTCATAGTACATGATCTCTACATTTGTCCTCTTGACAACAAATTTTTCCATCTAAAAGAGATGTACCCAGTAGCCAAAACCTTTGTTCCTTTGATTATCTTCTCCACTTATGGGTTAACAACCCTTGCCTTTACAACTGTTTTAGGTGCTATCTTCTTCTTTGTAAGGATTGAGGAGACTGATTGATTGTTATCAGAGGTTATTGATTTAGAGTCAGAGGATGCTGAAGGCTTAGTTAGCAATTAGGAAGACCTTTGAGCAGTTTCCTTTCTTATAGTTTCTTGTATTTCCCATTGCTCCCTAGCTTCTTCAAACTTTAGGAGCTCTCCAGCCGTAACCTTTTGTTTGATTCCTCTGATGTTCAAATCAAAAGTTAACATACTCATTGGTCCTACTTATTTACCAGTGAAACCATAATATTTGAGGAACATCTACATTTGTTGCTTATCCCTAAACTCTTGTTGAACCTGTACTACTTGCTTCCTTTCTGATTCAGTCTTTTTTCTTCTAGCCAACTTAGCTGATTTCTCCATCTCAGTATGAGTTGCAGCTATCAGTTTTGATTTCATCTTAGCAACGCTCCATTCCATAACCTTATTGAAATTGATCCTTCCAACTCAAGTTAAGCTGTGAGGGGACATTTCTCTTGATCTTTCTTCTCTCTCTTTTTAGTAGCGATCATAGGGTTGGATTCGACAGTTGAGGATATTGGAGCTTACTGAGTGGTTGCCTTTTGAGTGTTTTGGCAGTTGGCCTGGATAACTTAAATGTAAACCTTCTAACAACTTTAGCATTTGGTTTAGATGGTGCTTTTGGTGTTGTTCTACTAAGTTCACCACCAAGGTTGAATCCTCTTATTGGAGCTCTCGATTCCTTTGCACTTATGATTAAGGCAATGATGTTCTTTTTTAAAGAAGATTCTTGAGATCTGCCTGCCTTTAGTTCCAAATTTCTTCCTTAACCTTATGTGAGAATAGCTCCACCTTCTTAGTCATAAAAAACTGGTCTTCCTTTTCTTTGACTCTATTACAACTTTTTTCAGTAGTTATACGTCTCTTACCTTTATCAGAGGTATAGATTGTAGTAAGTTTGACTACTGAAGATCTAGTAGTTACACCTGATGCCTTACCCGATGACTTAGGATCATCAGCAGTTATTTGAGCTCTCTCAGCATCCTTAGTGACTTCTTCAGCTTTAACATCCGGTTGACCAAATATCATTTCATCTGATTTTTTGAGTTTAGATGCAAGTGTGTCCTTATGTTGCTTATGAAGTTGGACTGGTTCAACTTTAAGAGTCATCCTATGCCTTTCCTGTCATCTTCTATGGTCTGGGTGCCTCTTATGTAGACCATCATTCTGTGTGAGGATTCATTCGCTGAAGAAGCCTCTTGTTTGGTACTTTCGGCAGTTGCATCATCAGATGATTTGTTCAGCACCTTTGTCGCTTCTGATAGCACTCTTAGTAGTGGTGCTTCTTCTTCAGCAGATGCCTTAGGAGAGGCTTCAAGTCCTAGTACAAGCTCCCTCTTTGGCAATTCTTTATCGGATCTCTTTCTTTTGAGAGAAAGCAAGAAAGAAGTCCTAGATCTTTTCATTGCCACCATTCTTCTCTTCCTAAGTTGAACCTTTTGGTTCATCCTCCTTATCACTTTCTTAGATTCCATCTCTTTCTCTTCTAAACTTTCATAGCCATACCTATCTAGAAGCTTATTCACTTTGACTTTAGCTTTAGATAGAGGCTCATAGTTTTCAATCCATTTAGAAGAGAAAGAGATTGGTTGTGTAACTTATACAACTTGGTTAACCAATCCTTGGAGTATTTCCTTAACTTTTTTGGGCTCATCTTCCCTATTTTTGATAGCATCATCTAAGATTCTTGATGACAATAAATGGGTAGAGGAAGGCACATCCAAAGGTTCTTGTGATGCTGAGAGTTAAAGACTTAGAATGATAGATTCAAGTGATCTCTTGAAGTGATTTAACCTTGTGTTCGATATCTATTGCCATGGCTATAAATTACTGAAGAGTTGTAAGTTGTTGCTCTAAGAAAGTAACTCTTCTAAATTGATGTTAGAGAGTCCCGAGTTGAGATTCCACCTTAATGAATTTATTTGCTGATGAAGATCAAGTATAGGTTGGACTCACCTTAGTAGTTAGTTTGTTTGTTTTACTTTATTTGTAATAGGATCTATGTTAGTTTGTTTAATGTATGTAAATAGTAGTTAGTTTTATGTTTGTAGTAGTTTCTTCTGACCCAGCGAAACTACGAGCGAAACTATAGTTTCGCTCGTAGTCAGCTGACTTAGGTCACCCGACGAAACTATGTTTCACAGCCGGGTGAAACTAAGGCTTTGGTCAGGATAGTTTCGCCATCCAACGAAACTGTCAGCGAAACTATAATTGCTATATATATGAATCTTTGTAATCTTTTGTTAAAAAGTTTTGCACAACCTTAATTCGAGAATATACTTTTGCATTACTGTTCTTGTGTGTATTTTGGCTGGAATCATCATTTCTTTATCATTGAGCCTTGTTTTTTATTCTACTTGGTTGAAATGTTTCTATTTTGAAACTCTTTTGATAAAATATTGTCTAGATGCTTGTTTCAATGGTACTTGATTGAGATTTATTATCATTAGCATTGTTATTCGATCTTTGATGGACCAACAATATGGTATCAGAGCCTTAGTGCTCTTGATTTGTTGATTTGTTGGGTTTTAAAAGGGATTTGAGATAAAATCACTGTTTCATTCATTTCAGATCATTAGAGTGTGTTTTTAGATTGAAAACCTTTTGCAAAATACTTGGTTTGAGCATAAGAAGATATCCTAATCATCCAATCACCAATTCATTAAGATCTGGATGATTTCAGATTGATTTTTTGTTCAAACAACCTTCCTATTGCTTCCAACGAAACTAGCTATTCATCCAGCAAAACTAGTTTTGATTCTAGCGAAACTACCATTTTCTGTGATTTACTAAATTTTCTGTGGATTCCAGTGAAACTACATAGTTTGAACGAAATTTCACCTTACTTGACCAAGCAAACAAGGGAAAGTGCTGGTGAAATTGTCCTAGAACGAAGTTCTACTAGTTTCAGTGAAACAGTGAGCAAAACTAGAAGCTTTACAACATTTTTCAAGCGAAACTGTTGCCCATTTGCCGAGCGAAACTACGGGCAAAATTGCCAGCAAATTTACCAGTGAATCTACTGAAGTTCAGCGAATCTATTTCTTACTTAGAAAATGACATCAACCAACATTACCATCTCTGATTTGGAGAGTGTTGCACCAAATAGGCCACCGAGGCTTATAAACGGAGACAGTTTTGAGGTTTGGAAACGATGCTTGAAGGCCATTTTCTTTTACACGGATCATAATCAATGGGAATCTCTAATGAAAGGTCCACACACTCCAACGGTGACTGTCGATGAACAGACCAGGGTGAACACTGATTCATCAACCTATTCTGAAAGAGACATCAAGCTAATTGATCGTGATCAGAAAGCTATCAGGGCTTTGACATTATGCTTATCACAAGACATATACAACCGTTTTACTGAGCACACAAGTGCAAAATATTTGTATGATGCTTTATGTGAATTCTATGATGGAAATGAAGATCTAAAGAAGGACAAGAAAGCCCAAGTTGAGAAGGAGTTTAATCATTTGTAGGACATAAGAATGAAAGGCTTACTGATCTTACTAATAGATTTTTTTCAATCTCGAGCACTCTTAAGAAATATGATGACCAGTTGGGTAATCATGAGCAGGTGATAAAGCTCTTAGACTCTCTTCCACCCCAATAGAGCTTACAAGTAAGGATGCTGAAGCAGGAAAGAAACTTTGCTGATTACAAGCTCATAGATGTAATCAATAAACTGAAATCTTTTGACTTGGATTTAAGGAGAATGGAATACAATCAATCCTTGGTGTCAGCCATAGTATATCCATAAAACGCTGCACTGATCTTATCCGCTGCAAACTCGACTATGTATGGTGCAGCTTATGGTGGATCTACAGGACTCGGTGTATCAGACAAGGCAAGTGGTGGATCTACAAGTGTTGTTTCAAGCTCAAAGACATCTATCACCACTCAAATTTCTTCTGATACCATGGCACTGTTTGGAATGTTTATCCACAGTTATGAAGCCTTAGTTGCTAGGGAGCTCAAGGGTAAGGGGATGACGGTTTAGGACATGTATCAGTTGGATCCTGATGATTTGGAGGAAACTGATATTCAATGGCAAATGGCAATGCTTACACTGCATGCAAGGAGATTTATGGAGTGAACTGGAAGAAGGAACTTTGGCAATCATAACCAAAATTCTAAACTTGGTTTTGATAAGTCAAAGTTAATATGTTTAATTGCAAACAGTTGGGGCATTTTAAAAGAGAATGTCCATCTTCAATCATCACTAAACCAGGAACATCTGGAACTTTAAAGGTTACCCCGATTACTGAAAAGGAAGAAGCCAAGCAAAAGAAAGAAACAAGCTTGATTACAGAAACAGAGGAAGAGATCAATCATGCGTTAGTAGCTGAGGTGGTGAGGAGAGATGAGGAGTCAGTGGAAGAGTTTGATCCTTTTAGTGAATTTAAGAATAAGGTTATGGAAGAAGATTATGGTGGTAGTGTCAAGCAACAAGGTAAGGATGAAGAAATGGAGATTGAGGAAGTTAAAGAACTAAAGATTGATGAAGATGAAGAATGTGGAAAGCAAGAGCAGGTTGAGAAGAGGGAGGTTAAGCTTGAAGAAAGTGAAGATCAGAGAGCAGGCAAGGAAGCAGAGAAGCAGGAGGAAGATGAAAGAAAGAAGAACACCCCAGTCTGTCAATGCGAAAAGGCCCTAGCTGCTAAGAAAGTGGTCATGGGTCTTCTTTATATGGTAGTTCAAGATATGTGTTATTCTCCATGCAAAATTAGATTATTTGGAGTTTATAAAGCTAATAAGTTGTTATTAGAAAATGAAAAAGAGATACAACAAATAAATAAGGAACTTAAAATAAATGAGTCTAAATATTTTATCAAATTAAATGAAGCTTTAAAAGAAAATGAGCATTTAAAGAGAAATCTTTTGGAAAGAAATGTGAAAATAGAGTCATTAATTGAACGTGTAGCTCTCGCTGAGTTTGAAACAAACAAATTAAAAACTAAGCTTGAAAAATGGGGATAGAATTAAAACATGGTTGGGATTTGATGAAACCACTCATGTTTATCCCCCTCCAAGTACTTATTGTTATTCACCTATGTCTATACCTCATCCAACAAATGACTTGATTCAGAATGATACTAACAGTTTGCATGAAGGTCTAGAAGGAGTGAATCATAAGGAGATTTGAGAGGATTACAGTTACAGTAGCAGTAGTGGTTTGGGCAGCTCTAGTAATATATTTTGTGATTCTAAAAAGTCTTTAAAAGACACTAGCTTAAGTAGTTTTACATCCCAACAGTCTGTTTCAGACAATAGCTTTTGTAGTTCTAGTTCTAATCCATCTTATTCATCATCAGATGTTTCTAGCTCATTTCCAAATGTTGTTAATGCTTGTGTTAATAAAAATAATGAATGTTCAAATGAAGCTTCAGTAAGACTTATAGAATTGAATTTTTTTGAAAAGTTTCTCTCTCATCCTATCCCATCTTTTACCCCAATTCGGATTTCTAAACCGAAAGAAACAGGAATATCTTCCTCAGAAATTAAAATCATCAATGTAAATGAATTAGAATCTGCCAAAATTAAGGTCTCAAAAGAAAATGTAAAAGAATAATATGATGCATACAGCAATCCTGATTCACATATGAATGATTCTGAGGAAGATAGTGCAGTTGATCACACTCCTGTTCCTAACTGCAAGAAGAAGGGTTTGAAATCCCATTGCTTTAAATATGGGAAGGATGATCATATAATTAAAAATTATCCTAAATATGTTGATAAAAATATGCATAATCGTTCTTTGGAAAGTAGATTAAATCACTTTGTAAATAATTTCTTTTGTAAAAATTCTTATGATTCTAAACCTAAGTTAGTTAAAACTTGGGTTCCTATTTTTAAAACCTAACAATCATTGTGTTCTAATGCAGAATCATTCAAGAAAAACTGTTAATAGGTTATGGCATGTTGATAGCGGATGTTCCAGGCATATGCCGGGTTGAAGGACCTTCTTACCAACTATAGGATAATAAATGGAGGATATGTTGCATTTGCTGGAGACAAGAAAGGTGGAAAGATGATTGTATTTGGACCGTGTACGTACGGAGTACAAACTGATTCTTCGTTATACCAGATCAAATAGTGCGGAATCCTATTTAATTGGTGATCCAATCAGGGAGAACGTAATCAAAATCAATCCTAACGATTAGAAAACGTTAAGAATGGACTAGGAATGATCTCAGACGTTCTATGAACTTGGAATTGACGAACTGGACGTTCTGGGTCGACTAGGGTTGCAAGTATTCCAAGTGTTACGTTTTTCCATGAATTAGGTGGTATTTATAGGTAAGGGTTTCTCATTCATGCGACTGAACCATACGCATGGTTCAGTCGTGCGATTGAGCTATGCACTTGATCCATACGCACGACTGAGCCTTCAGTCGTACGACTGGTTTAATCTCATGCTTCAGTCTTACGACTGATCCAGTCTCCTGGTTCAATCATGCGACTGATCCATTCGCATGAAGTTATTCATGCGTATGGTCCATTGGCATGGCCCATTCGCATGATAACTTCATAATGTTAGGTTTGAATGTGTTAA